>APFE031615797.1:0-10244 GCA_000404065.3 Pinus taeda
ATAAGCAAGAGAAAACCATAAGGAATAAGTTGGTTTCAACAAATTATTGGGTTGAACTAATTCTCAATGGACAGGGAAAAATAGAGAAGGAAATAAAATGAGGATAGGAAGAAGGGAAGAGTAGTTCAAGGATAAACGAGAGCAAACCACAAGGAAGAAATGTGTTCCAACAACTTACAAGTTAGAACTAATTCTCAGTAAGGAAGAAAAACAGTTTCAACAGTAGTGTTGGATAGAATTGAACGAACACAATGGAATAGAAAGAAACAAAATTAGAGGAGAATTGTGCAACAACAACTTGAATATAAAGGCAATACAAATTCTTCAACGAGCACTACTTTTGCATCCACATTTTCATCATTACAAGCTTGATGGAGACCTAGATCAACAAGCACTTACATATTTGTATTTTCCAGCAAAATAATTCAACCTATTGTGGCAATAATCATGTAGCTTTATGAATTTGCGGGTTAACAAAAGAGATTAATTGTGTGAATTGGAATCCTTTCCTTTGTATACTTGTTTTATGGTAAAATTTGTTGAAAATTGCAACAAGAAATGTTGAAAATAGCATCAAGAAAATCTTAATTTAATTTGTCCTTGAATTAAATTAGGAATTAAATTGTAATTCTAATTCTCATAACAACTTGTAATAAGTTAATTTGACTTAGTTGACTCAGTTAATTCGAGTTGGGAGTATATCTAGAGTCATGTAAAGTGGTTGCTAAATTTTAGGGGCCTAGGTTGAGTTCTTTTGAGTTGTAATTATTTAATTCAGTTTAACTGAGTTAAATTTAGTTAAACTAGTTCCAACTGATGGAGGAATTAGTGGGAGATCCAGTAGTGGGTTGTAGCCAACACTGCTCAACCAGTGAACTGAAGATTCACTCATAATTAACTCATACATGTCAAATCATAGAAAGACCCAGTTGAGATTGGAGTTCAGGGACTGTGTACTAGCAGTTGTAAAATCATCTAAATTAAATTGATGGTGCATGCAATCAGAAGAAGGCCTAAAATAAATCATTCCTTAATTAGAAACTCACTAATTTTATCCATTCAAACTGCCTTTATAAGGAGGAATGAAGGCACAAGTTTAATCATTGCTTTGGTTAGCACGAGTTGGTGAGACCAAGCAATAGTAAGCACAAGTTTGTGCGTGGAGCTTGTGAGATAAAGGTGTGCCAAGAGAAGCTTTTGCACAAGTTGGCAGTGACATAGATAGAGATGGCGCAAAGGTTTCTCGGGCTTGAGAAAATAATTGTAATCTTCTCATATTTTTTTGAGTAATTCAATATACAGATAGCAAGGGTTTTTAGCTGTAGCTTTTCCTAGAAAAATATTGTGTTATGTGTGATTGAAATTATTCCTTTTCTGCTTCGTGATTTCATCGATCAATTTTTGTTTCCGCTGATGAGTAGAGTAGATTCAACTCTTTTGTTTTAGCATATTACATAATCAATTTGAATCTACAGTAAAAATATACAAAATTTGTGTGTGCTTCTTGTATTTCTTGTGTCCTCTAAGTTCATGTTGACATCTTTGGCAATAGTAGTTTTGTACCCATCCCATACTACATTAATTGGAATCAAAACAAGTTTACTCCTCCTTTGAATTATAACTCCAACAAAATGAAGGAAGTCTAGATAGACATTTTTGAGGATACCTCCAACATTTTCTAGTTAGAAGTGTAGGTAAAGGGAAATGAATAGATCCAACAATCTACTAGGTAGATGCTATAAGAAATAGAAATTTCAAATAGTGAGGTAGATAAGAAGTGGCAGCAATATCTAAAATATGCTTGTGGTTAGTAAAGGGTTCGTGAGCCTTGATTTTTCTATGCATAGAACCCATTTGGGTTTGGGAGATTTAAGAACAGAACTTATTTATGCAAGTTGTGGAAGGAAATTATTGTAGAGAAAATTTCCCATGTAGAGTTGTCAAGGAAAGGAGAAGACAAAAATTCCAATAGACTAATTATTGGTATAACTGTTGAAGGGAGTTTTATTGAAGAAAAGCCAATGAAGAGGAATCTACTAGTAGGACCATTTCTCAGGAAATGGATATCAACCTCACAAAGGAGGAGGTGAGGAATTCTATACATATCTAGGGGAAATGGAGGAGGTCCTAGGAGTTAGAACAACTAAGATAAAGACTAAGGGAAAGGCAATAAAAAATCAATTCGAACTTTAGAATTCCCTCCAAGAAGAGGTGAAAACAATTATTCAAAGGAGTTATAGCATTGGACAAGACCCAAAAGGAAGAGGAAAAAATGAAGTGTCAAAGACAAAGACACAATAGAAGGAAGATAAACCTATGAAGGTAATTCTAGTTGAAGATCAATGAGTTGGGGAAGTCTATCATGTAGATAAATTATATGTTCATGTTGAAATGTAAATCAAATAGGTGAATAGTTGAAAAAATTTAAGGGGGACAATGAATAAGATGGTAACGACGTTGGGAATATCATTTGTGTAACACAATTTCTGTCTAACAGTTTGTGTATGAATGTGTAGGGAAATAAGCTAGTAGAAAAGTTGGGGTTGCAAGTGCAGAGCACACATTTGAGTTGGGAACTTGGCAGTGATAAAAGATGAGGAACATGTCCATGCTAAGACATACATGGAGAATAAACTCAAGTTGAATTGGGCCAAGTTAAAGTGAGACCGTTACGTTATAAAAAATGAAGGGTTTGTTAGTCCATGAGGGAATAGGAGAGGATGAGTTAGATAAGGGTTGAAGGATGTTGAAAAGTGTAATTAGGTTTGGTCTTCACAATATCATTGTACTTGTATCATTATGTATTTCATGACAAGAAAAGTAAAAATTTATTATTATTATTATTTTCTAGTCAAAACATGTTCTTCATGCTTATAGGGTCTATTGAGTCAATAATAAAATTTGGCATGAGTCAAAATCCCATTTGGACTATTTATAGGAAAATAATTTTTTTATTTTGAGTCAAAAGAGTCATTTTTTTCAACACAAGATGAAGTTTCCCCCCAGATGGACAAGTCATCCAGCTATTAAGATGTGTATCTTCATATGGTCGAACAACTATATATTGGAAACTGTGCTCCACATTTTGGCAACCAATCACTCGAATTATGTGAAAGAGAAAGAAGAAAAACCAATGAAGTCTGAGGGAAGAGAAGAGTGAAAAAAAGGAGAGAGAAAATTGAATTGGTTTCTTCCCTTGTTTTTGTTCACACATGCGGCTTCCTCTACAATTTTCTAAGGTTATTAAAGGGTCGAAATTTCAGGGAGGCTGAATCTTTAGGGATGGACCAAAATTCATAGAATTGACCACCGTTGACTTTTGATGACTTTGTTTTCATAAAGATAACTTGGAGGAAGGTTGAATTGGGTCTCTCTGGCAGTTTTGGTCTTGGTATTGGGTCTTGGATACCTCACTTTGATCTAATTATATAAGAAGAGGATTTTTCTTGGTTTTCCCTCTTATAGAGTTTTGGCCTTGGTTCAGAGAGTCTACATCTTTGTGTTCTTTTATATTTTTGTGATCATAATGTTTCATGTATTTTAGAAATTTCTTGATGGATAAGAACATAAACTTAATAAAATTCCAACAAACACACAAGTAATTATCATGAAAGAGAAATCAACCCTAATCTACAAGCTTACTGATTTCTCAACATGGTATTAGAGCTAAGGTAAGGCAAAAGGCAGATTGAAGATCACATTTTGTTGGCTTAGTTGAAGACTCCTTGAAAATATTATGGTAACTATTACAAGGCATAAGGAGAAGATTTTGAAGCAACTCAAAAACATTCCTAGAAGCTTGAAGACATGCTCATCAAATAACATCCATCAAGAAGATCAATCTTATTAAATATTTGTAGTATACTCTTTCTATCCAAGATATAGTTCAAGACCAAGTCTCAGTAGTAAGTTTAGTTCCACTCGCTTAAGCATCGCTAAATCAGTTCCTAAGGTATACAAAGTATTCTTAATTTTGTGACATGAGGAGAATATGCGGTAACCCTAGACAATAGATCCACCTATGAATAATTTGAATTATGTGATGATTGTTTTAAAGGTGAGAAAGTGGTGAGCAAGAGATCACATTCGAGCTCTCTATGAGACATCCGAACTCTTTGAAAAAACCACTTAACAAAATATGCAAGGTACTATTGTATCTTATATCCTACAAATTAAAAAAATCAAAGGAAATTTGGAATAACTGTTCAAGTGTCATACACTAGGCTAAAAGATGCGAAGTCTTGAAGAAATACAATAAAATCTCTGTGACATATAATGCAAGTCTCTATGATAACACATTTCTCCTTTATGTGGATTCTTATAGACATGTGACAGACCAAATAAAATTAAATAACCCAATCAAATGACACTGAAAGAATGAGAGACGAAGTATATAAAGATAAGAAAAGATACAAAAGGATATACATGACAACTGAACAAAATACAACATCATACTCCTAAGGCATTCATGATGACTACTAGAGCCAAATTTTACAAAGCATTCGAAGTTTTGTGGCAACCTATGTGAATTATGTGACAATATACATGTGCGTCTGGGGAAATGACCTATACATTGTTTGAAGACCTAAGGGACGTTAAGAATATAACTCATATACGAATTATGATTCTCATAATTTATGTGACAAGATACAAGGAAATCTCTTGACTTCTACAGTAAGTTTCTTCTCTTGGATTACATTTCTCATTATGAAGCAAGACTACCTTTCAAGACTAAAGGACTAGGCCATTTGATTTTTGAGGTATTTGTTGTAGCTTTTTCTATCACCTATTTCACAGGTGCTTCAGGAAATACAAAAGCCTCCTAGAGACAACCTCCGGGTTGAAATAAGATTAGTACCTAAGACATCTTAAGAGAGGAGTGCTTTTAAATATTATTATGAATTTTTACTGCACTCCAATTGTCATGTAGTTTGAAAAAATGTAATAAATGTGGCATGGTTTAATAGTCCTTGGTCAAGGTGGACTCAACAAAATATGTAGGTCTAAATACACAGGGGGTAAATTTGGTTAATCTCAAGAGAAATGTCTGATTCTGGTAGCCGACACACAACAATAGGCAACCTTAATATTGGCTTTGTAGTAACATGAAGAGGAGGAAGGAAACAAGGGAATTCGATGCAAAGGGCTAGATACAACATAGAATCCTAAGCATCACTCTCGAGCAGAAGTATCAAAGAATGAGGAGGTGAAATGGCAGGAATTGTGGAGTGTGAATTAAGGTTTCATACTCTATACCTCATGGACACACTTGTCACTAAACAACATAAGTAAATCTGTGCTCATAAATGTACTATAAGCTATCAAGTAGCACATGTAAATATTTAATTAACACAAGGACTATTACTACTTAGCAACATACATATAACCATGAGAGAGTGAAATTGACAGCTTCATTACACAATTTCCATAGAAGAGAAACATACATGAAGTGAGATACAAAGAGGAAAACATACTGCTCATCGCTCTAATAGGAATCAACATAATAGTTTCATTAATCCTTGAAGATCGAGTTCAAATTACCAGTCCATATAGATTCAACACTTGTCGCTTAAATCCCTCATGAACAGGAAAATAGAACCAATGTGGAACCACACAATTCGAGCCTCTTAGCCCTAGCTCTAGCTGTCTCTGCGTGTTAAGGATCTGTCGCTCAAATCATTGCAACAAAATGATTCATTTCTTTAAAAAACAACACAACAAAAATAACATAACAACAAATCATGGGAAAAACGAAATGATGATTCTAGATAAATATCTCCATGCCACTTCTTGTGATGGCCTTTGGTCAAGCCACGTATCTACCACAATGTGCCTCTTCCATTACTCAACCGGCCTCCCTGTTGCTTTCTGTCTGAACTGAATGAACTTCCCACTTTCTAGAGATGGGAGCGATTAACATTGGTGGCCTTTGTGTTGCTAGTATGACTTGTAGTGACTAGACTTATGCCCCCAACATGACTTTCAGTGGTTGAAGGCTCATGTCCAACATGACTAGCAGAGGTTGGTGATAATTCATGGAGAGAACTCTTCTTCTTCTTATTCTTCCTCTTCTTCTTCTTCTCATATTTCTTATTAGAAGATGGAGGAGAAAGAGGAAGCCTAGATTTCTCTGGTGAAGAAGACTAACAATTAACACCCATTTGATGCCCTTTAAATAAATCGTTTGTATGAGAAGCTTCAAGAACATTTAGAATATTTGGAGTGGACCACAACCAAACTGGTAGTCCAACATTTAATCCAGGAATATTCAAAGTGGCCATCAAGGGGGTACCAACATTTCCAAAGAAAGGAAAACCACAAAGATCCCATTTTGGAGGGGTCCCTTGGTTGGCATCCATAGAAACATTGGCCATACCTAAATTATATGTAGATCCTTCCCTTACGAGAACGCTCAAATGAATTTTCAAGGAAGAGAGAGGCACAATCAAACATTTTCCCTTAAGGAGGCAACTCCACAAATTCAAGAGAAAGATCAAAAGCCTTTCAAGACCAGTGGAGTGGTTGGTCAGTTGCTCAGAATCAAAGGTCCAAAAGTGATAAGACAAAATCCAACTAAATATAAAGAGCAAAGACAACTCCACTACAAACTCCTAAATATAGAGACAAGAAAACAACTTCCAAGTATTTCCGCTCCAAGTGGTTAGGACCAGAAACAAAAATAAAAGAAAGTGAAGAAATGACCTTCTAAAGGTAGTTTGGGATGATAAGGGCCTAAGCCTACCAGCAAAGGTATCAGAAGAAGTTACACTAACCTCTAAATAATAGCCTTCGCCAGTGCAAGTACCTAAGCTTCACAAGGGCACCCTTTAGAAGTACTATGAAATTTATGCAATGTATGCCTCAGGTACCACGGGCATTCCCCCCCCGCAGTCACATATGTGGTCCCTAAGACAGGAAACTAAGGTCACCAACTCGTGACAAGAAGTTGCGTGGAACAGTCCTGGGTGTGTGATCCAACAAGTAAGAGAGGGGGTATCTCTCTTTCCTTATCTTCACACGTCCTCGTGTTTGACTCGTGAGTTGGAGGATTTTTCCTAGATAGCTTAACACCACTAGATTTCCACTCATTAATAAACTTATATGCTTTCAGTTTAAGTGGCCTTAGAGAGTTTACTCTCCACACACATATTCCAAGGCGACAAATGCCCTAGACTAGTTGATGTAACTATGATAAAATAAAAGTATCATTCATTTTAATTTTAAACGCTCATTTTAGTTGGTTTTTGTTTAGGACATAGGGAAACATAAGTACAATTGATGGTGTTATGATGCAAAATAAATCAATAGAAAACCTAAGCTACATAAAAATGCAACTCTTTTTCTTCGATGAAAATTGATTTCTACAAAGGATCTATGAGAAACTTAATAAAGCAAAACTTTTTTTATTTTTCCAATTTAGCACTCACACATTCAAAACCTAACAAAAAGAACTGAATGATATCTAAAATGCATCTAACTTAATGCACACTAGTATGTAAATGCAAAATTCAAAGAAAGACTTAAAGGTAAATAAGTGTGATCACTAAGGTAAAGGCCTATTCAACAAGAAAAGAGAAGCAAATCCCAAAAGACAAAGAACTCAAAACAAAAATATTTTTAACCTTATAACAAGAATTTCACACATTTGCAAAAAACTAAAGAGACTACAAAGCCAAAAAACAAAATAAAAGAAACACAAAGTAAATGTTTTTCTTTTTCTTTTAAAGATTTAAGGAACCAAAAAAGTTCAAAAAAGGAAAAAATGAAACTATTTGAAGACCCAAAACATGAAAAAGACTCAAATTCTACTAGTCACCAATGATCACAAAGATAAAATACTATACCAAAATAAGAGACTTAATCAATTCAAATGATTTGGCCAAAAAGATACAAAAGACTCCAAAAATCAGAAAGATTCCAGAGAACTGAAATCTCTCATTCATCCAAGAATTAGAAGCCCTTTTCTAAAACAAGGAATGGAAAGAAAAAATAAGCCAACTTCTAGGTTGCAAAAGAAACAAATCAAAGATTGGGCTATCAACAAGCAACAAGACCTATTCTAGAAGCACAAATCCACCAAACACTTCACAAAGAAGATCTGGAACCCAAGTTTAAACACAAAAAACCTCAAACTATACAAAAACTAGGTTGACATAGGCATTTATCAAACAATACAAAAAAACACCAATAACATCAGATATCAGGTGATTCCAGGCTTCTTTTAAAGGCTCAAAATTCTTTGCCTGCAACAATATAAGGGAGACCACCCGGTTCGGACCTTAAAGCAACTCCTTATCCATTTGGAATGGTGGTTCCAACTTGTTTAACTAGGTCCAATTACCTTTTCCCTATTGCTATTGGTTTAAGATGTATCTTTAGTTATCAATAGGCAGGGACATTGGATTGATTCTTCTTGTTGATCATGCAAGAGAATGACCCTTAAGTTTCTTTAACAGCACAACTAAACCACTCTAAATTTTTGCCTCTTAAAAAGAGGACTTCTATAATGTAAAAGGTATGACAACACATGCAAGATCTAGTCTAATATGCAAGTAATCTAACTTATCCTGATTGAAGGAAAGATAAATCCTTCTCTCAATCAAGAGCCAATTAAATTAATAGCGAAAAGAAGATTTAAAGAATTGGAATTAAGATGAAGGAATTAGATCGAGTTAGTTCACAAGATTTGATTCCTTGTTAACATAAGTACTAACAATCAACCACTTAGTAAATAGTTACATAAGAGCTTATTGAAGATATATCCAATTCCTTATTTATCATATGCATAAGAACTAAAAAGATTCATGATGAATTACTGAATTAGTTCAAATAAGATATCATGTATGCAAGCAAAGAATTATTACCCTAAATCGTAAGATATCTTTCCGATTTAAGATTATAACTATTCGTCCTTATGTATATTTCAGTTTTTAAATTACATTTAAGATCAAGTCTACAGAATAGTCTAATCATATTTTTAAATGAATTAAGAATTAAAACTCAACAATAGTGCATTAAGCCAACAATTAAGTCATACATCTATAAATGTAAATTGAAAAAATGAGAAAGAATTTGCATTCATGATTTCAACAAAAAATAGTGTTATATGAAAATCAGTGAAATAAATATTTATTTGTAAAAGGAAATTGAATTACAAAACTTCAAAATATAGCAGTGATGCACAATCCTATAGACCTGCAATTGATCTCTGCTTGCAAAAATGACCTCCTCCTTACAACAGTAGTACACAATAATAAAAAGTTTCTCCACAAATGGATGGAAACACAACAATATCAAGCCTTCTTCCCCTAGTATTCCTCTCACCTACAACTCTAAATCCTCATTATAATAGTGCTTTTAAGAATTCCATAATTGCAGAGCAAAGAATCCCTTTAATACATTCTATAATCTATTATTTATAATGTTTACAAAAAGAATTCTCACTAAGAAAGTTTGTTCAAGAATAAATTTGTTACATCAATTTTCAATAGGCAAAAATCACATTTTTTCCTTGCTAGAGCACTCTCATTGATTGAGATATTCTTCCCTTAATCTCTTCAATTGTTTCCCTGCAAAAACCCAATCAAAATAAAATTAAAATGCAAAAATAAAATCAAAATACCAAATCTAGAATTAAACATATCTAATCAAAATTAATTACATAAATAATTTAAAAAGAAATAAGAGATTTATGTTGATGCTTGTGAGGATTTAATTGTTTAGGGAGAACATAGATGAATGGATCTTCACTCAGTAGAGGTTGTGGGCGAATGAGAATGCATAAAAAAAGACTCTGAAATTTGATTTTGTTTAAAAATTCAGATCTTATCTTCTGCTGAATTTTAGTCCCATTAAATGATCAATATGGTTTTGCAACTACTTCAGAAATAATCTCCATGATTTTATCTATCCAACGAGCTGTCGTGGGCCTCATTTGGTCAAGTAAAACTCAACTTATGAGCATCTGAAGTTGGGGAATTAAAACTGCTATAATTCTAGAAATTCTGTTGCCTAAACTAAAAATAGAATTATTGTTTTGAGGATTCTGCGATCAGTGCTTTGTGTGTAGTTTTCTTCTGGAGTTCTCGCATCCATAATTGTTTGCATCGATGTTTTGAGCCATCCACCGTGGCTCATCATCAGGATAGATCAATAATTGTGTAAGACAGATCTCATTGGTATGAATAAATAAAGTTAGGGGATGTAAAGGGAATGGAAGCCGACCCTGTCATAATTGTTTTATA
>APFE031615814.1:0-26085 GCA_000404065.3 Pinus taeda
TGAGTCATGTGACAGGTTGCTCCTGAATCAAGCAGCTAATCATTTTTCCAGGAAGCAAGTGAAGTGTTAAACAAATATTCATTTACTCCAATGTTACATTGTGCCTCAATATAGTGAGCGGATTCTGGTGCTTTACCTTTGTCTGTATCATCAGTTTTACCTTTATGTTGGTTTGTTCTCTGCTCAATTTTGTCCCATGGTAGCTTGCATGTAGAGGCATCATGTGATCCATTTCTTTTGCAGCGAATACAATGTAAATCTACCTTTTCTCCTTGAAAATGTCTGCTCCCCCTACCTCTGAAGTATCTTCCTCTTCCTCTTCGTCCACCTCTTCCTCTTGTAGACTCTTGAGCAGGATATTTTTCTTTATTAGCCATGCATACAGTCTCTTCAGAAGATTCAGGGACTGTCTTCTTTCCAAAGGCTTTTCCTCTTTCAGCAAACTTTTTCACAAGAGAGTCAAAGGTTATATCCTTGAGATTTCCATTTGCTTGCAAAGACTCAAGATAATTGGAGTATGTAGGATACAATGCCTTGAGAAAAGCAATAAGAGATATATTTAGCTCAACTTTAGTGGATTTGATATCATGCACTATAGATTTTATTTCAGATGCAAGAGCAAGAGGGTCATTATTTTGCAGTTCAAGAGTGAAGAGTTTAATCATAAGTTGGACGACTTCAAGTGCAGAATGTGCGTCATAGAGCTCTTTCAGCTTTTGTAAAGCTTCAAAGGTAGTTGAACATGTTGAAATGTGACAACTCACCTCCTTATTTACAGATGCTGCGATTAATGCATACGCTTTGCTGTTCTTGTTTTCCCAGATGGCGAGCTCTTTGTCTGATGTAGGCTTTTCTGGGTCACTGTCTCCTTCTCCGACACGCACTCCTTTCCACAACTCATTGAAGATGAGGGTGTGTTGTATCATCCGGTCAGGATAGTTCTCCTTGCCAGTGAGAACTATTCCTATCATAGAGATGATTGAATGCATTCTGTAAAAGGTTACTTCTACTGATATAAAAAACTTTTTTTGATATATTAATGCTTCTGATGGCAAAAAAAATGCTCTTAAAAAACTTCTGCTGCTTTAAAAAATGATTTTGATATGGAGAAAATTTATGCTACATATATCACCATATATATATTTCTGCTTTAAAAATGATTTTTATATGGAGAAAAAATCATTTAAAATACTGCTAACTATATATGTGGCCCACGACTATCTACACTTTCGCATTCAAACCTCAGAAAAAACCAGTTTTTAATCGGAATACGAAATCATTCCCTCGGATCAAAAATCCAAAAGTCTATCCCTTGCGATCCACCTTATCAAAATTCTCCTTTTTATTTTTAATCACTTTACTTTTTAGCACTGTTCTTCTCTTTTTTTTTTAGCACTTAGGAAGTTGATGGAATCAAATGAAAGAAGGCAAGACACGGTGACATGACTTGGAACCACCTCAGCACTCATATAAATATAGTATTTGCTTCGTTGTTTTTTTGCAGGTCGCTCACTGCTCTTCACTCCAACTTTGAAGCGTGTTGTGTGTAAGAAAAGAGGGGAGATCGATAATGGCGGGCAATGGAGTTGGCACTCAACTCACTGCATTACCATACTAACTGTGCATCTTTTCTATGCCTAATCATTGACATGGACTAAACCTTTTACAGATTCCATCAGATAATTACATTCTTCATTTTGAATGAAATAAAACAAGTAAAACGCTACCAACATCGCAAACTGAAACTGCCTCTTAAGTGAAACTGCTTACAAATTCTAACTTTAAAATTGCGGAGAGATTATCAGCTGCTTACATTTTTGCCATAAGAAGAACAGCGGCGTTACCAAGGAGTACGCAGTCTTCAGATTGTCAGGTACGCAGTCTTCAGTCTTCAGGCATTTCAATTCGAGGCGTTATCAGGCCAGGGAGGCGTTCTCTGAGAAGCCTATCACTTAGCAGTGTAGGCAGCGTGCAGGGCCAGGGAATCAATGTCAGAGTAGTGCTCAGGACTGAGCAGCTCTCAGGACAGCAGGAGTTACAACTATTTCTGGGATCTGTGCTATGATACCATGTCAGGCCAGGGTAACTCCAGAATGAGCGAGAGAAACTGATATCTTATTCATTTAGCTAATACATATTTATATATACAAACATGACGGATCAGTTCATCTTCTTGATGAATGTCTAGTTCACCCATCCGTTTCGGATTAGGTGTCAACAAGTACTAAATAGCTCAGCCACAGCACAAATTTCAAAAAAAAAATGAGCATTTTGGGTCATTTTTGGTATTTTTTTGCAATTTACAGGTTTTTGCTCATTAACGCGTCTCACCCCCAGTGATACATGTCGTCCCGGCAACTCCATTTGAAAAAAACTCAGCATTTCCAGATTTTTCATGCAAAGTTACATATGCACATGGATGGACTTGAGATTTTGTCATGTTTTGGGCCTCCAAAAAGTCAAAAAACATGCAAAATTTGACTTTCTGCCACCTTTTTGAACTGCAGAAAGCTGTCTTGGGATAATTGATTTTTGCCAGGACAAATGAACTCCAAATCCACAAATTCTAGTTGGGTTGGAAACTAGACTCATAGACCTTTCCAACAAGCCTACTCTTGCCCAATTTGGCCACCTCCAAGTGCCCCAAACATGGCTCCGAAGGTGCGCAACATGTCAGGCAGATGCGCGCGACATGTTGGGCAGTTTTCACAGGAAATTCATGTACAGCTCAGGAATTCGCCCAGCTTTTACCAGTTTTGACTTGAGATGGGATTTTTCACCCTCTTTGATGTAATTAATGTATTTTCATGTTACCATGACACTCATTTACCTCTTCTAGAAGATTCATCCACGAAATAGCAAACATTTAATGAATGGATTGGTTTCCTAGTTTATAGAGGCAAGTTGTTTTGACTGCCTAGATTTTAGTGCTAAGTTTAGAAGTGGTTGAAACAGCTCCTAGAAGGATGATCTCGACCCCTAGAGGCAAGGAAAGGTGTTAGCTTGCCTATATTATGTATTTTCTTGGTCATTTTCAGGGGTTGGAAGGTTGGACTCTTGAGGGAGAAGCTATCATTGTATTATTTCACTGTATCTCTGCAATTTTTGGCTAAGGAAGACCAGGGTTTTGCAGTCCTCTTTGGGATTCTTGTGGACTGATGTGTTGATTGTGTGTTTCTCAATGTTCTTGTAAGCTTTGTTATGTGATTCATTTCCTTTCTTTACTTCTGCACATTAAACAAATGAAGTGTTAAAGTAAGAATTCATGCTTGCCATGCTCTGCTTTTAAGTTTGTTTAATTTCAATGTTTTCTACTGACTAAAGAGAATTCAAAGTTATTGTTTGCTCTCTTTAGCTCTCTGACCTGTCATTCCTGACCATCCACTTCAGTTAAAGGCATCAACATTGTCTCCTACCTCGCCCCAAGGAACCCCCTGCAGAAACTGTGTCCCATCCCCACACCCAAAATTGCCTTCTCCTCAATTTGCCACCAAAAACCCAAAAACCCCAAAATCAACCCTTTTGATCAGTTTACTAGCCTAATATCAGTGTTACCTTATTGGTCTTCTCATCTATTGGCGATTTTACGAGATAGACCGGAGAGATCCTTCTCCTTCCCCGTAGGGCTAGCTACGAGGCTAAATGGTTTGATGTTGCCTTGAGGTTTGCCTTTCTCAGCCTGAGGTGAAATTTCAAGCGCTAACAGAGAGAACAAATTTGAGTTATTGTGAATAAAGAAGATTGTTTGGTTCAAGAAGGAGCTTGTTGTTTCAGATTTATTTCCCTTTTCTCTCATATGTTTAGAATCAGTGTGTTCTGTTGGCATAAAGATAAATGTGATTTACTTTGTGCATATTGATAACAAGCAGTTCATGGTTATTCCTGGTTATTTGAATATAATTCATTAGCATTGTTAAGTTATGAAAGGTTGTTGATTTGAGACTTTGTTAAACATCAGTTGCAAGTGTTGTTTGTATGGAAAGGAATGTGTATCCCTGTATAAGTAATCGTATTGCAATTAGGATTTATTACAACCTTGGTCTTATGTGAACCAGTAATTGATTCATTTGGACTTGGAATCCATATATGATGTTTAAACTCTCTTTTGTTATGCTCTTGCAGGACATATTAGGATATTTAGGACTAGAATAGAGTAGTTAACAGTAGTGTAGATAGGATTTGGTGCATATAGGTTAGTTGTTTCTTTTGTTGATTTAATTGAAGTCTTCCTCTAGGAAGCAATCTCTTAACACCTATAACAATTCACGGGGTCCTTTAAAACCCATTCGAACTAGCCACTCCAAACAAAATCAGATCTAATTAGGATATGTGATCGGGTTATTTCCCCTTGTTGGTATAGTGAAAATTTGCCATGTCAACAGATCCAAAAGTACATTACAATAGATAACAAGCTCTTCCTGAAACTTAGTAAATTTGATCCTGCCAAGTGGTTTTGTGAAAATATCTGAGATTTGGTCTTTTGAAGGGAAATACATTGGTTTGATCATGTCCTTTGGTGATGAGTGTCCTAACGTAATGATACTTTATATCCACATGTTTTGTTTTGGAATGGAAAACTAGAATTTTTGCAAGTTTTATGGATGACTGACTCTAGACCAACTTCACCCATACTTTCCACAATTAGGGGACACATCAGGCATTGTTGAGTAGTTGACACCAATAGAGCTCAACCCATATTGCATTGAATAGGACATGACTAATAATATATTGGACACACAAATTAATAACACTCACCAACAAAGGATCCAACTATATCAGGTTGTCAAAGGTAGCCAACTCCTGCACCAAGGTAAGTGACTCACTAGAGACCAAGTTCAACAGAAGTTTCCCAATCTCATTAAGGAACTCAACACAATGGGGACCATTGCTTCCTAATTGGGGAGGACTAATCTAGGTGGATATTGGTGGCCATACACCTCTTCCACTTGGGCCCCCATCACTATTTCCTTTTAGTTTCCTAATTTCTAGCATGTCTTACTATTTTTGGCAGTTTTTCAGGTCCTAAACTTTCGAAGCCATTTTGAGGCCCTAAACAATGATATTTCTAACTAGGTATTGTACACTCCAAACAGAGATCATATGCCAAAGTTACGCCCCTGGGAAGTTGATGTACTAACTAACCCCAACAGGGTCCACAAACTTTTGGTGCTTCATCTCCTAGGGTTAGGTTTTTGGATGTTTATGGTTTTCCACTATTTCCTAATGATAAAAATTCTTGCAAACCTCATTGTAACACAATTTAGAAGGCATGTATCCATTACATATCTTCTCGGAGATAAGCTACCATTGGAGCTAGTTTGTTTCTCTTATGCATGTAAACAATTTTCAGCAGTTGTTATTTATTAATTGAAGTTCTGTTTCGATGTATCTTTGTGCTTTGGTTTGAATATGTATTTCATTTAATTCCTTTATAAATATGGATCACTACTAGACTATCTTTGTAAAAATGGCTTCTAACACTTTATTGGTGAACTCCACTTGACCATTGGAATAAGGGTGATAGCGAGTAGACATCATATTCTTTACTTTAAGCTACTCAATAATAGATCAAAGAAGCCAAGAAGTAAATTTTTTGTGTAAATCATGCTAATTCTATTATAATACAAAAAAGAGTACAGAGAGAGTTACATCTGCCACAAAGAGTTGGCTACATGAACAGTTTTACATTCTGAGGCTGAAACTGAGCCTGAGAAAAAGAGGGACTATGAAACTGTCCGCTGACCCCAAGCTAGAACCCACAGAAAACTGGACCTAGGCGCTATACTTCCATGCCCTGCCGAAGCAAGGGAGGAATTTACAGACCTTGCAAAACCCACATTCAACAAACCCAACATAGCAGACATATACATAACAGACATAGACATTATATTCGACATACAAAAAACTGAGTGGTGCGACCCAAAAACTATCACGGACTGACCCCCATTACTTACTGTAACTGCTACTTCGACATCCTGAGACTGAACAAAGTGTTTCCAAAACACCCAGAACGACCATGCAACGTGCCTAGGCATCCACGGAGGTGGATGGTTGCTCCTCCACCACTGGACAAGCATATGGATCTGGTTGCTCCTCCACCACTGGACATGCATATGGGTCTGAAAGCCAAGAAGTAAATTGAGTACCTTGGTTGGTGATGATTTCTTGGGTAACCCCAAAAATGATGAAGATGTCTTCATATATAAATTAGCCACTACCTACTTGATAACCTTTGGCAATGCCTTTGCCTCAACCCACTTAGTTAGATAGTTGGTGCACACCAAAAGGTACATATTTTGTTTGGATTGAGGTTTGATTGGACCTTCGAAATCAAGGTCCCATTTATCAAATGGCACTATGAAAAGTTGAGGCTGGAGTGGAATTTCATTAGATCGCATTAATCGCCCCATTCATTCACACTTGTCATAACTTCTAATGTACTTTTTACCATATCTAAAGATGGTTGGCCAATAATATCTCAAATGAAATTCTTGGTTTTTAGTCCATTTGTTAGCAATATTCTCCCCATGGGACTTCTCATGGAAATCATTAATAATTTCATAGATTTCATCCTCCCTTACACATCGTCAAATAAAAAGATCCAGTATAGTGTGGAAAAGGTACCCCTAAACCCAAGAATACATAGTACTTTGTTTGATGACTTTCTAACATTCTCTTGGTTATAGATAGTGGAGAATCTTCCCTACATCCACATAATTATGATGTCTGCAAACCATGAAGTGTTAGTGGTTAAATAAATAAAAAATGTTCATTTGGAAAAATATCTTCTATAAGAATGACTTCTCCTTCATTGTGGAGTTTAGAGATAAATTTATTGATTACATTTTCTTTTCTTGTTTTGACAAGGATGGTGATGTCAAATTCCTATAGTACTAAGAACAACCACTTATTCATGCTACCATTGGTAATAGGTTTATTCATAAGATATATGATGATAGAGTGGTCAATATCTATAAGCATGGGATACTTAGTAATAGAATGTTGGAACTTGTTAATATCATGGAAAAAAACAAGAAATTCGTTCTCGATTACTATATAATTTTGTTTAATTAGAATAATCTTTTTTTCTAATAAAATAGATAGAATAAGGTTGTTGCTATTCGTTTTGACCTAATACACCCCAAGCTATGTCTAAAGCATCTATAGAAATTTAGAAAGGTAAATACCAATTTGGTCCTTGCAAGGTAGGTTCTATTAATAATTTTTCCTTTAAATTTTCGAATACCAATGGTCATTGAATAATCTAACATAATTTTGGAGATTTTGTTAATAATTGAAACAAGAGTAGGATATCTTGGTGAAGTTTTCTATAAATTGTTAATAATAACCTGGATGCCTTAAAAAGCCCTAAAAATCCTTTGGAGTAGTTGGAACTTGGACTTTAAGAATTACTTTTATCTTAGTCAGGTCCACTCCAATCCCTATGAGTGATATACGATGACTTAACACAATCCCCTACAGGAGCAGTAGTTAATATTTCTCATTCCTAAGGGAAAGGTTCATCTCTTAACACTTGATCAATACATTTTCAAGGTTACTCAAAGCTTCCTCAAAGATATCCCCATATACAGTAAAGTCATCCATATATATTTATACATAGTCATTGGCTAAGTCAAATAATATCACAATACAGCCCTCTACAATGTAGTTGTAGCATTTCATAATCCAAATGGAAGTACTTGATAAGCGTAATCTCCCCATGGGTAGCTAAAATTAGTTTTCTCCTGGTCTTCAAGGGTGATCTAAATTTGATTGTAAGTATTGAATTCATAAAGAAAAGAATTATTTTTCTAACCAAGGTTCCAAGGACTTGATTAATAAATGGTGAAAAAAAAAATGTTTTAGGGTGGCTTTATTTAGCTCTCGATAATCAATGCACACACACCATTTATCATTTTTATTTGCTACAATAACTATATGTGAGACCCAATTACTATAAAAAAAAATAGAGTAAATTAAATTTCTCGAAAGTATGTTATGGAGTTCTTCCTTAGCTATATCCTTAAGAGTAGGATTCATTCTTCACTAGGGCTACCTAATAGGACCAGAATCCTCCTTAATGTAAATGTGATAGTCAAATAAATTTGGATGGGTCCCTTTCATATTAATTTATCCCCAAGAGAATGCACTACTATGCTTCTACAACATCTTAATTAGTTGTTCTTGCCAAAAAGATTCTAGTCTAGAATTAATGCTTAAAGTATTAGTAGGACGGATTTCAAAAAACAAGTTGTGATTCTCAAATATAATATCTATAGGGGTTATGGTGTCAAGTTTTCATATCAATTCAATTAGGGAGCAATTTTTGTGAGAATGTTCTTCTAAAATTTGTCTAAATGGTGGATAAATAGACATGTGAGTATTTGCTAAAAAGTGCAACTTAAATCATCATCCATATGTTAGTTAAATGTTATTGCGTGATCCAAACTCAAAAAAGACTAACATGCCTTCTTATCATTATACTTAAGCAAAGGAGGGTCCTATTGAGTTGGGGAAGGTTTTGTGGGAGGATAAAGAATAATTCTTTTAGTAGAATGGCCATGGGAAATGGTTGTATTTAGGCTTATCTACAACTAATATATGAATTTGTTGTGGCTAACTAAGTTTGGCCTAGTATTAATGGATATCGGCCTCCTAAGTTATATTTGTCTTATAGAACCATAAAATCAACAAGGTATTCCCATAAATCCGCATGAATAATTATATCTTCAAACATCCCTTTAGGTTTTACTATGGAGTTGTAAGTCTGTCGAAGAGCTGTATGGGTTGGTTGTATACTAGATAATCGAGTTTTTCCATAGTTTCCTTAGTCATCACATGTGTATATTCCCCTCAATCCATCAAGGTGTTAGGTATGCAAGTGTTATTGATATTAACACTAATAATCAAACTCATAGGTTCTGCACATTTAGCCACAAATAGTTTTCCGAACATTAAATCTTCCAGTTTCCCAATTACATAAGTGGTCTTGGGGTCTTTATTTTTCCTTTTTGTCCTTTTAAGACAGAGTTCCTAGACAACCTTTGTGTCAGTGGGAATTACATTTTTAATAGCTTGAAATAGAGGGATATTTAAACAAACATTTCTCAATTTTCAAAAGAAGTCAAATTCGAGTTGTGTAGGAGAGACTTTTCTAGACATGGCCTTTTAAGATATGGAGTTAGGGCCAATTATTTTGTATGTGGTTGTTTTGGTATAGTGGTATTAGTTTCTTGAGAGGAATTATTATTTTTGTTGTCCAGTTTAGTAATATTTTCCTCATCATCATATTTTTGGATAATGGGATTAGTCAAATCTTGAATCACCTTTCATGTATGTAAATGAATGTTTGTATAATCCATGTGAAAGTTGAAATAGGTCGGATAAGAGAGTAGTTTAGCATTATAGGTGGGATATGCCACTTTATTATTTGGGTTAATCATAGGTTGGGTAGGAAACTGTAATAGTTTCTAAGGAGGCTGATTGGATGGATGAAGCTACTACAAATGTGTTTAAGAAAGGTGTTATTGGGATTTCAGAGGCATATTCCCAAAGGGAGAAGGTCATTTCAATCCTTATGATCATGGTTGGTTTTGTGTTTGGGTAGACCATTGCTACCAAATCATTAGGGAAAACCATCCTTGAGGGGGATAATGGTATGAAGCAAAATGTTGAAAGTGTCTTGTGTCATACCTTGTGCCCACAACGACTATGGTATTTCAATCTGCAAAGAAAATTTTCCTAGTCTACTCATTAGCTCCTTAGTAAACAACCTTAAGTTCTAGAAACACAAGTCAATTCTAGGTAACACACTTATTCTCACAAATGACACATATGTCTATGTCGTTTAATAATGGGAATTCTCATAGAGGATGTTTTTTCACCATATATAGAAAATAGTTAACACTAACTCTACTTCCTCCTTTTTCTTTGTTGCAAGGTATCTAAAAAGGAATTGAAGGTGTTGAGGATATCAATTTTGGAATTATGTTGTAAATTTCCTAATGTGGCCTTAGTAACCCCTAATCTTGTTATTTTAGCAATTCTAGAGATTATCTCCTAGAGAATTCTTCTAGATTTTGAAATACCACATGAATAGCACTTGCATAGTTTCCAAGATACAACATATGACATCTTGGACATGTCCACAAACCCCATAAGATTTGATATATTAATATAGTCCTCTCTAAGTCCCCCAAGAAAAATGATTCAAAGAGTATCAGAGTCTAAAGTATTATGTTTTTTCCTCCAAAGGTTATATTGGAACCTCTCAACATAATATTTATTAGGCATTTGGTTTAATTCTGATTCCATTGCTAGTTATTCCTTTTTTACTCATATTTATCACCCCCTTTCACCATATTATTGCTCCTTTTTCCATGTTTTTAATGCAAAAGTTATTTAAGAACTACAAGGTAATTATATTGTTAGTTTAAAATCTTTGTCATTGTTTTTGGTGGATTAGGGGGATTAAAGAGTTGCTTGATTACTAATAATGGTTGATTACTTCATGTCTTGTAACTCCCATAAGGATCTTGTAACCCACTTCATTGCTTGGCATACTTGTAGGGTTCCAGAAGATAAACTAAGACATGGGTTCTTCTCCCAGACACATCGAGATACTTCCATGTTCATCAAATCAACTCTAGTGCGGACATGGTGAGCACCAACTTCTAGTAAAACTTGTGGTCAAATTATGCCAAGAATAGTATTTCCAACCCACAAAACCATAGGGAAATGATTAGGGATTTTCTTATCTCATTCAATCTATTCATGGTCTATTCTCATCAACAAGATTAATAGACTACCATTTCTTGCTTATTGTGATATTTTTTCAATGAGAACAATGTGTGGAATAGGGGATTCGATCAAGGTTCCTACAACACACATGAGACCCTATATTATTAATTTCAATCTATGAGTTATTGTTTAATTTTTTCATCAATCAATCAATTTTTAGGAAGGAGATAAATACATATAATTGATATTAATTTCTAAACCCTCCTTTTATTAGTATGCAATCATCAAGTTAATATTATGAGTTAATTCGGGTGTACACCCTATTTGTGGTAAAGTAACTTTCAAGCAAACATGAAGCCAATTGGGAGGGTCCCTCAACTTGGCCATATTTTATCTTCTTTTCCATTATGCAATGTAGAGTGATTAGTATAACTAATTATAGTTTTATTTCTTTAATTTTATGAGCAAAGTATATGTGGTTACAAAGTTTAATTTCCCTTCTCTTATCATCCATATTTTCACTATGTATTCCTCTAGCATATAGAAGATGAGTCTTCATTGAAGGTTGAATGATATACATTGTGTTTCTAATTATTTTTTAAGAAAACTTGGACTCTTAATAGTGAAATATTTACATCATGTTCCAACATAAGAAACTTTGTATTGTCAACCCAATGATAAATGATTTATGTGAGAATTATTAGCAGTGGATTGATTTCCATTTTGATATTTGTTTCAATGTTTTATTGAAATATTTGTATAAAAACTCACATAGAATATTAGATCTCTTTGAAGAAATGGAAATCAAATTTTCTCTACAAATGAGTACAAGAACACTTAGAAATGTCGCTTAAGTGAAAGATTGTATTGTGTGCTAAGCAAAGCATCTCTTTTATTTTCCATCTAGTGAATGATATATCTTTAGCATTTTTAGTCCTTATCTCAAGTCATTCATTCTTTAAAGTATAATTTTATGTTTGCAATATTATATTAGAGTTTAAGAGTATTCTCTCATAGGCTACAATACTTATTTATGTCATAAACCTTGTACATAAGATGTTAGTATCTTGCAATTTTATGCCCCCATATTGATAAATTAATGTTAGAATTTAAGATAATTAAATTGAATGACATTTTCATTGCTATTGTAGGGAAGATGCTAAAATGGATTATCAAATTTATGGTATATTCCTCTGACATGTTCTATAGTTTGTTACATGTGAATTCTTTCTCTCTCTCTCTTATATAACAACATTCTAGATTCAGTGAAAAAGTGAATGGTAAGACACAAAGATGATCTCACCCCAAATTTTTTGAAGTCTAATAGCCTAATACATTCACATAGTTAGTATATTTTCCCTTTGGTTCTAAAGCTACTCTAGTACCATGTGAATAGAGATAGAGATGATGATAGTAGGTTTGAAGGAAAAGATAGAATAGTTCTTCCAAATAGAAAGGATAAAGTAGTTAAGTTAGATAGAAAAGATAAACTAGTTACTTTAAATGATAAAAGTAGATTAAAAAAAGGTATATTGGTTATTTCAGGTACACTCCTTCAAGTACTAACTTGTTGACAAGTAGATCTACAACAGGGTGAGTAAATAAGATTCTAGTGAAAAATCCAAGGCCTATGGTATATTGTTCAAGGAAAAAGAGATCCACAACAACTGAAACTGAAAATATTAAAGTTTTAACAGTTGATCCTATGGTAGAAAAAACATTGATAGGAAAACCAAATCAACAAACACAATCATAAGAGGATTATAATTTTATTAAATATCCAAAAAATCCACTAACTAAGTACATCTTGTTTTGGAGAAAAAATAGGGAGGAAGGTGAAGGAAAAACATATGTAAATGGGGAAGATGAGAGACATAAAAATGAATAAGTGTGTAATATTGCTAAGTGAAAAAAATAGTAAATACCAAAAATATGAACTAGGAATAATAATTAAAATCAACCAGCAAGCACCCAAATCATAACACTAGAGAAAATGAGATGAATATCTAAGCCATTTTATTAATCAATGGAAATATGGGTACATAATGAGTAAACACAATGGAACATGGACTTGCTATCCAAGCTAGGAAAACCCCAAGTGAAATATTGTTGACCCAACTGCTAAAATGGATCCAAACTGATAATTCACACTGCCCGGAAGTAGTAAACTTCCAAATGGAATTGGATGTTTTGCTAAAAAGAATGCCCAGAATGATCTGAAGTTTGAGCTCTAAAATCCTCTCCTAAGACCCAGAAAAACCTAGAAATGGTTTGGGCTAAATCCAAATGGTGAAGAATCCCAACAAAATGGTGCAAATGGTGCTTTGACTATTTATACTTCCTACTAGATTTATGCCCTGTATATTGCTTAGACAATTTTAAACTTCAGATATGGCCTCTCCTTCAAATACCCACAAAAACCTATAAAATTATTGGGTTGATTCTAAGCTGACCTGAAAGCCCCAAATAGTGTGAACTATTTTCCCAAACTGGCTATGCGATATATAGGAAAATCTATGCTATGTTGTACCCAAATCCTCTAATAAAGTACCAAAGAAATTCCATACAAAATCTTCTTCAGAAAATACATTTTTCTCCAATACAATATCCTCTAGAAACTAGCATCCCTATGTCCCTACACAAGCTTGCACCAGTAAGCTCTACGCACTACCAAAAATAAGGAATTCGACCCACAAACAATGCTAATCTCCATCCCTAAAAATTCCTTGCAAAGTCACTGGCATCAAGAGAGAAAACAACTTGCCAAAAATTGTTGAAGTTCCAACCTACAATAGTCAATCCTCCAATGTATAAATTAAATTGCCTATATGCCCAAGGAGTGCGTGGAACTGGCTGAACACCTATAATATCCTAAATTGGACTCCCCAAATTACCTCGCTAGGGAGACACTCGAAGTTCTCCAAAATGAGGGCGAAATTCTTTTTGGAATTCTTAGTTCTAAAGAACACTTTGTCCCTTCTGCTAAACAACTCCAAGAGAAGATGAAATGTGAAGTGTAATAGTCAAAATATTCTCAACAAATGATTCCATCCTCCCTTTAATAATTTCTCCCAATGCTTCTAAATTCCCTTTTAATATTATTTTATTGTTGGGGGCCATTTTCCACCAGGTGAATTTTGCCTCCATTTTAATAAAATAATATTTGTTGTCATTCTCCAATAAAATAACACTTGCCATCTTCCTCCAATAAAATAATATTTGCCCCTTTATAATTAATATTACCAAAATTGGGAAAAATTCCTTAGTGATTCCCATGCTCACAAAATTGGGGATGTTACAAAGAGAAAGTAACCTTTGGTTTTCCAATTGTGGATCCTACCATAATGGTACAAATAAATAATATTGCTCCATCAATCTTACCTCGTTTTCATAGTATGATCAGTGAATATCTCGATTATTTTCATTTTGAGTTTGACATATCATGTCTCATTCATCATGACTATTCATATGATGCTCAAAACTCAAATTGTTTCTTTCCATCCTCAAGGACTCATCCTCCATGCTCGTTTATGGGGTTGGGAGGAAACAAAATTCAAATGTGGGATGGGATGTTTAGGAAATTTCTTAAAAAATATCAACAATATTTTAAGGCTAGGGATATAAGAGAAGAAACTTTTAAATGACACAAAAATAAAAGGATAGTTCAAAAGAGTACCTTGAAAGGTTCCAAGTACAATCTCCAACGATCTAAGAAACACAAACTTGATCAAGATACTATCAAAACTATCTTTTTGAGAAGTGCCTCAGATGAATCAATTAATTTTGTTAATTTAATGGAAGTTGGAGATGTTTCACAACTAACCTTTACATAAATTAGTGAGTTTGTAGGAAATTTTCTCAAATTCAAGCTAGATTTGGTAAGCATATTAGAGATACTTTCTCTAAATCTTGAAAATCTGCTACAAGTGATATGGCTAGGACTGAATTAGGAAAATTGCTAGAGAATTTTAATCTTGATATTCTTGGCACTTTCTGCTTGAAATTTTTCAAAAGAAACAAGAAGATGAAAAGCCAACTATTTCTATTTTTTCTCCTAAATGTATAAAGAAACTCCCACTACGAGATTGTTCTCTATACAATATTAATATTTGTATTAGTTGTCCAGGAAATCATTCATTGGAGAATTTTCCTTCCTTACCTAGCCTCAATGACGTTTATCGCAACACGCCTTACATGACCCATGTTTTTGTATAGATAATTGTTGACTTTGTAATAGCAGCATGAAGGATCATTGTTGGTTGAGACAATTTGTAATTATAAAATATAATTAATTTTGATTGGTTGGCCTGAGGAGTGGGACTGACGGATCCATTGTTCATGTAGACTTATGAATGCGTGGGATAGCATGACAAAACACCAAAAAACTAGACAAAAATAATGATTTGATGAGGTAGAGGGGGCTGATGACATTCCCCCTATTCATCTCCTAACATGAAAGGAAAAGAGGGGAACTAGTAAGAAAAGAAGGGAATAGAATAAAAGTGTTGAAATGGTAAGATATTTGTTAATACTGATGAATTCAAACTGAAAACAAGAGATTCAAATGTTTTCTATAATTTTGTGAAATAGAAAATCATAAGATAGAAATACATGCAATAATATGTAACCATCAAAACACAAGGAACACAATGATTTTAAAGGGGAACCCAATCGAGAAAAACCCCTCCACTACTTTTCATTAATCAGATGAGAATGAGAAAGTATTATAATGTCAACTACAAGCTCTGAAGCACACCCTACACTGTAAAACTATTATCTTGTTGAATGACTAACTCTGGCCAACACTTAGCCTATTCGGCCCCCTAACTTCCTCCCATTTCTTTGCACAATTCTAGAGAAAGGGCTCCTAAATAATAGGAATTTCCATATTTCCTTGCCCAATTCCAAGGGAAATGATCACCTACTTAATTTTCAAGCATGTACACTCAACTATTATATAATTGATAATTACAATGTACCTTTTACTCCACTCTAGCTATGCAATTCAAATACCATACATGTATCAGCTATTTTTTGTTGATTGACTAGTTCACTGAGAGATCACTGAGTTGACAATAGTCACAACTAATCAAATAAAATTCAATTGACTCAACTAATTACTAGAGCTCAGTTAACTAAGTTCAGCTGAAAAACAACGGAACTAGATTTCTAAATTTTAATAATCACTACATGCACAACTATACTCCAAACCTACAAACTAGAATTTTTTGATCTAACTAGTAGACAAGACCATGTCACTCTAACCTACTATAATCTAAGTCATCCTACTGATGTGGAAAATCAAATTTCTCCATTTGACTACAACACAAGTCAAATCGATCTTTTTCTTGCTACATTTCTAAAACTCTATCTTAGCAAGAAATGGATTTTGCACCACCCCTATCCTGCACCTATGGAACTCGAATTTGCCTCTTGATAATGTGATTGTAAAAATATTTGCATTGTGCTCCACAATGGGAATGTAGTGCAACATCATAATTATCCTATGCACACAATCTCTCAAGTGATGGTACTTGATATCAATGTGCTTAGATCTGTCATGAAATATTGGATTCTGAGAGAGTTTGAGACAACTATGATTATCACAATACATCACTTTCGGATCCATCTTCTGAATGAAAAGACCAACATGAATTTTCCTCATCCATATGGCCTCGCATGCTACTTGACTTGTAGCCATATACTCATCCTCTACTAATCGGAGTTCCATAGCTCTTTATTTCCTACTATAACAAGAAATAGTTCCAGGCCAACCACTGAAGATAGCTCCTGAATTTATCTTCTTGTCTGATGGACTCCCTACCCAATATGCATTAGTGAAGCCTTGGAGCTTCACGCCATCTATCCTATTGTACCATAACCCATAATGTATTGTTCCTCTGAGGTATCTAAGCACATTTTTTGTTGCTTTCCCGTGAATCTTGGTTGGCTTCACCATAAATTGACTAAGTTGATTAACTGCAAAACATGTGTCGGCCTTGTGTTCATCAAATACATCAAGGACCCCACAAATTGTTTGTAGATGGTAGCATTTACTTCCTCTCCCAAGTAAGCATCCTCCTTCCTCCAGTTTGTATCTAGAGGAATGTCCATAGGCTTGTTGTCCTACATATGAAATATCTAAATTATTCCAGAGGAGTACTTCCCTTAACTCACAAACAACTATCCATCACCCTGTTATACCTCCAAGCCAAGGAAGTAATGCATCAAGCCCATGTCCTTCATCTTGAATTCTCTTGCAAGGTCCTTCTTGCAAGAGTGGATCAACTGCTCATCCCCAGTAAGTATCAAGTCATCAACATACAAGACCAAGATAAGCAACTTGTGATCTACCATAATGTGATAGAGATTAGCATTTGGTTCACTTTTGGTGAAGCCTAATCCAGTGAGGTATGGGTCTATCCGAGTGTACCAACCACGAGATGCCTGCTTGAGGCCATAAAGGGATCTTCTGAGTCTACACACGTGTCTCCCTATCAAATGTCTCAAACCCCTTAGGCTGCTCTATGTAAATATCTTCCTCAACCACTCCATTGAGGCAGTAAGTCTTCACATCCATTTGGTGGATTTTCCGCCCCATCTGCGTTGATAACTCTATAATGGTTATGATTGAGGAATATATTGACACAAGGGGATATGTTTCCTCATAGCCAACTCCCTCTACCTTAGAGAAGCCTTTGGCCATAAATCTGGCCTTATACTCCTCAATACTACCATTAGTTGCATGCTTCACTTTGTAAATCCATCTAGAACCAACCATTGACTTGTTCTGTAGTCTCAGCACCACCTCCCATACATTGTTCTTCATGATGGAGTAATAATCCTCAACCATGGCATCAACCTATACTGGTTGTGAAACTACTTCCTCAAATGAAAAAGGATTCTCCTAAATGACTTTTGTCATGAGAGACATTTAAAGAGTGTATCTTTATGGTGACCTCCTCTACCTTTTCAAGGATGTAGGAGCTCCCACATTCTCCCATGCATCTTGCACCAACTTGTCAATGTCTCTAGTTCTCTTCCTCCCCTCTTTGTAAGGTGCTAGTTGAGTGGGTGCCTCCACTCAACCTCCTCTTTTCTCCTCTACTTGTGGTTGCTTCACAATAGCTTGAAGCTCTATTTGAGGCTCCTCCTCTGGAACTAGAAGCTCCTCCTTTGGTGGGATACTTAGCTCTCACCCTAGAGAGATTTTCATAGTCTTCTCCTCATCCAATATGATATCTCTCCTCACCACTGTCATCCTGAGTGAGGGAAAATACACCCTAAAGTTATGTGGAGTCTCTATGTATCCTACAAATACCCCCATCACAGTTGTAGGCTCCAGCTTCTTCCTACTATCCTTGGAGGCATTGCAAAACACAGTAGCTCTAAAAATTCAAAAAATGAGATATATCTGGATTTCTATCAAAGAAAGCTTCTTCGGCGGTGATCATGCCAAGTATTCTGTGAGGGATCATGTTCTACAAATAAACTGCGGTGTTTCATGCTTATGCCCATAGATTTAATGAAAACCCTTGATCATGCAACATGGCCCTTGCTACTCCCACTATGCTTCTATTTTTCATTTCAACCACCCCATTTTGTTCTGGGTTATGAGGTGTTATTTGTTCTCTTTTAATACCCTCCTTGGCACAAAGTTCCTTGAAAGTATTAGATACAAATTCTCCCCCATTATTACTTCTCAAGGCTTTCAATTTCTAACCAGACTCCTTTTCAACCAATGCTTTAAATTCAACAAATTTGGAAAAAAAATCATCCTTTTTCCTCATGAAGAATATTCAGCACTTTCGAGAAAATTTATTAACAAAAATTACATAATACTTGTTTTTTTGTAGAGGTTATAGAAAATGGTCCACATACATCAAATGGGACTCGCTCCAATATTGCACCAGCTTTGATATCTCGGCCCTGGAAGGTGGATTTGACATATTTCCTGGGTCTGCATCCCTTGCAGACATCATGCTGGTCAAGGGTGCATTTTGGGAGTCCAGTGGTGATTTGTTGCATGATTTTTGAGGCCCCATGGTATAAGTGACCCAAGCACACATGTCAAAGTTTTCCAACATATCAACTCTACACATTTTTTGCCTTGCCACTCAGTGCAGCACAAGCATTCACCTCAAGTTTGTAGATATTTTTCACTCTAACTCTGATCTGTTTCACTTTCCTAGTGGAAACATTCTTCAAAAAATATTTTCCCTTACAACATCATAGTCTTTGTAGTCCAATACAGATACAAAAATCATATTATTTTTCAGTCCCATCACATAAATAACATTTTTCAAATGAAGATGTGAGGTTGACTCCCTCTTAAAGGTGACAGTACCAATTCCTTGGGTATTATACCTTCCATCATCCCCAAGTTATATATGCAGTTGGAGATCCTTCTCCTCCAAGATACTAGAGAATTATTTACAACCTGTCATATGGAATGAGGCACCTAAGACAAGGTACCACAAACTCCCCATTAGAGTGCTTTCCATGCGCACAATCAGGTTGAAGTCCAATTCGAACTGTGATGCCAGAGCTTCACCTCCTGCTCTTCCTAAAATATTCTTATTGGATTTCTTGTGCAGACACTTGGTTGCATAGTGTCCATATTCTGGCAATGATTTTTTTTTTTACCTTACTAAGGTTCTTCTTGACATTCTTTCGATTATACTCTGGCTTTCCTTGAGCCTTCTTTCCTTTCCCATCCAAGGAAAAATTTTCTTCCTCCTCAATTTTGTATGTTACTCCATATCGGATGTTCCTTTTGATCTCTTCCTACACCAAATCGAACCAAAGACTCTCCCAATTTGGAAACTTTTACGTTCCATTTATAGATTCCTAGTAACTATGCCAAGATTTCAAATGGCTTACTAGAGCTAGGCTCACTAAATTAGTTTATGGCACATTTTCTCCAATTCCTCCAAGCTTATCTTGAACCTGAGTGAATCTGGAGAGGTATTGAACTACAACTTCATTTTCTGCATCCTGATGCTTCTAAGCTTGTCCTTCAATGCTAGTTTTCGGGCTTCATTGCTATTTTTTAATATGTCTGTGAGGGTATTCCACATAGAAAATGGAGTCTCCTTTCGATGTAAATTCAAGACAATAGGGTCCCTTACACCCCCTAGGATGATCCTCCTCACTTTTGTAGTGTCCTTCTTCCACTGGGCTAACTGTTAAGCATTTGATGTTGTTGGTTCACAATGTCAGTTTGGATATATTCCAACACTCCATTATCATTGAGGACAAATTCCATCATGTCCTTCCAGGATATTAAATTTGAGGTGCCCTCTAGGGCATAGTCCAATCTCAATTTCTTGAAAGACATCTTCTTGGTACTTAATAAAATTGCTTCATAGAATCTACAATTCTAAATTCACGAAGGAGGACATCTATTGATTGGTTTATATTGTGTTTGTAGTGCTCTAATACCATGTAGAAATGGAAAGAAATTTTCTAATACTAATGAATTCAAGCTGAAATCAAGAGATACAAATTTATTCAACAATTCAGCAGAATAGAAAATTACAAGATAGAAAGACATGCAATAGCATGCAAGCATCAAAACACGAGGAACACAATGATTTTACAAGGGAACCCAACAGGGAAAAACCACTCCATTATTTTTCATTAATCAGATGAGAATGATAAACTATTACAATGTCATCTTCAAAATAAGAAGCACACCCTACACTATAAAATTGTTCTCCTGTTGAATGACTACCTCTTTCCAACACTTAGCCTATTCAAGCCCCAAGCTTCCTTCTATTTACTTATGAAACTATGGGGAAATTGGGGTCCTAAATAATATGGAATTTCCTATTTCCTTGCACAATTCCAAGGGAAATGATCACCTGCTTAGTTTCCAAGCATGTACACTCAACTAGTATAAGATTTATAATTTTAATGTGCCTTTTCCTCCACTATAGTTGGGCCATTCGAATTCCATGCATGTTTGGGCTATTTTTCGCTGATTAACTAGTTAATTGAGGGATTAATGAGTTGAAAACAATCATAACTACTCAACTGGCCTTCAATTGACACAACTAAATACTAGAACTCAGTTAATTGAGTTCAACTAAAAATAATTGAACTAGATTGCTAAATTTTAAGAATCACTACATGCACAACTCTACTCCAAGCCTACAAATCCAAATTTGTTGATCTAACTAGTAGACATGACCATGTCATTCTAGCTAGCTATAATCCAATTCATCCTGCTGATGTGGAAAATCAAATTTCTCCATTTGATTGAGACACAAGTCAAATGGATCCTCTTCTTGCTATATTTCTAACAAAATGCAATGTCAATAATAAGCGAACACTGTGACAAGAAGAGTAAAAGGAGCGTAAGAAAAGAATGGAACTCTTGACAGAGAGTCTCTACTCAGAGTTGTTATGGGGTGTTATCCCCATAATTATTACAAAAAAGAATTTATTGTTAAAATCTGGGGCAGCTTCAGGATGAATTTCCCCAAGAGAAATCCAATTACCCCAAGAAGAATCCCAAATACCCTAAGGAGAAACCACTTTTCCCCAAAACGGAATTCAAATTAATAAAGGGAAATTATTATTTTGGTGTTATTTTGGAATTCCTTTCATTATTATTTAATGTGGCATAAATCTATTTTGGAAATCAATCATGAGGGGTTCAATATCAAGAGAAAATTTTAAAGTTCTTCCTTAAGCCAACCTCACTAAATTGAAGAGATGCTTTGGCACAAGTTTATGTTTTTCTTCTTTCTTAGTGTCACCCTTTCACTCAACTAGATGCCTATAAGTTAGATCTCTTTGAAGCTCATTTGTTACACACACATCTCACACCTTGATCTGAGATTTCAATGGAAAGGGAAGATATGTTCTAGTATTCGAAGGAAGTCTATCTCTCGTGTATCTTTGAGGTGTTTTCTATGGTGAGGATACCCAATATATGTGGCCCTCATAAATGAATATTTGCATATTGTATTTGCTCATGTGTGGCCTTCTTTTGTGGCTTGTTTGAGGACATTTGTGGCCTAATATTTTTGGCGTATCTCTGTCCATATGTGTCCTGGCAGTGGAATATTATGCAGCCTAACTATGGCATCTTATGCAGCCTAAATATGACATCTTGTGAAACCTAACTATAACATCTTATGTAACCTTTCTTTGTGGTTTATCGGCAAACTATCTCAGTCCTAATGCACCTCCTTCTAAAATTTCTTTGGAGATCATTTGCATCTTACCTTTGTGGATCCATGCAGCCTTTTTATGTGGATCATCTACAACCTAATGTGGCCTATCTCAGTCTCTATATGTGGCCTTCTTTGTGTGGAAATATGCACTCTTTCTATACAAGTATATGTGTCCTTCTTGTCCTTATTATATGCAGCTTTTCTATGTGAATACGAGGACTATTCCAACAAGGTTAAGTGGACTTTATATGAAGTTCCTTTGGTATATTTGGTGCGGCCCTAATGTCCCTAACCCTCGACAGTTCGGTTGTTGTTAATGTAACCTTCGAAGCCTATTTTTATGCAACCTTTATGAGGTATGGTAGGAAATATTTGCAACCTACACCAGCAACCTTTATGCTGGAAATAATACTGAGAGCGGGGGTGAATCAGTATTATCAAGTCAATTATTTTTCATTTCATACGCAAATTTGTATACGCCACTTGAGTTAGTGAAAACAACGTATATATGCAACTTCAGCTAATGAAACTAGCGTATAAGTTGCAGACTTATAATTTAATTATTCTTCAGATGTTGTTCATAGATCTTTCTGTCATAACCATATAAACAGTAACCAGAAACAGAAAATAGAGCAAATAGTCCACACAAGAACACAAGATATAAGGTGGAAACCCAATGTGGGTGAAAACCACCTGCTGCAATTTGTCTCTATATTCTTTCAATTTAGAAACTTCTTTTTACAATGTTTTTGTACTAGTGCAGTCTTAAACCAGTATGCAGGCTGCAACCTGTAGAAGGCTACAGCCTTCTCTCGTTCTCCAGCTTCTCCTGGAAGGTAGCTACAACCCCCTTAGCTCTTGTACTAGTTGAGGTACTAGTACGTAGGTGCTGACCTACAAAAGGCTATAACCTTCTCTTTTCTTCCAGGGACCACATTTCATAAATTTTCAGACTGGATCCATAAATAACATCAATCAAACATCAAGTATATCTGCATCAACCAATCTTCTTTGTACAACCCAATCCTGAATCAAACAATCACTTCTCTGAATGTTGTAACCAGAATAATAACAGTAACCAGACACCAATCCTGAACCTAGAATACTGTAGCAATAAACCGAAGTAGCTAAAACATATTTTATGAGACGTACGCTACTTCAAGATGAGGAACCTGTGTGCATACGCATCTGTATAAAGGCAAACCTGAATATACGCTTCTTTGAATTACTGAACCGGCATGTATACGCACCTTCGTTGCGCCAAACCTGCGTACAGATCTATGAAAGACAGTTTTCCCTTTTCAAGTATTCAAGCATTAATTATACCCAGATTATCAAATTCATAGATCAAATCATGTGTCAAATATAATAGATTAGAATCACACAAAGATACTACTATTCAAGTCTTGAGATTTGACCCTTCAATAGAACTTATCCATCTTGTAACGCTCAGGTTCCTCCTTGATTCAGATCCAGCTATGCACCATAAACCAATCACCAGTGTTCTATATCTTGCTCCTCACAAGATATTCAACACTTGAGTCAATTCACTTGCCAAATGATCTCTTCCTTTTTATAGTCTTGGCCTTACTCAAACCATGGCCCAAAACCATAGATAACCAATACTAGGGACCCAATACCTGGGTTCAATATTTCAGATGCAATACCAAGGTCTAAAACCATAGGTCAAATTACCATGGACCCAAAAATAATCTTTCCCACATGTACGTGCTTTTCCGTGCATGAAAGTGCGTGTATACCCATTCACGACTTTTTATCATCAATACCGCATATATACGCGACCTGGTTAAAAGGAACCTGCATATATGAAGTTTTCTTCCATTCTGAGAGCTTGAACTGTAATCTGTCACCTGAGTGCGTTGCCATCAAGGACAACATCTGTGCCATAGTGCCAAACCTGTGCCATAATGCCAACAATCTCCCCCTTTGGACTTGATGGCAACCCTACATCATTCAAAGTCATTCTCCCCCTTTGACATCAAGGGCAAAGGGTCATGCTCCCCCTGAGTCCATGCTGAAACCTCTACTCTGCTCTATCCATGCTCCCCCTGACTGTAGGCTAGGTCTGCAGAAAATGGTCTATAAGAAAAAACATGACTCTATACATCATAAGCAACCTTCCTATCACCAAATACTCATACATACATCCATCTCCCAAACAAATGGGGATATACCAGAATTGACTCACCAAGTGGGGATACATCAGTAGTTTACACAAGATAAAGCAAGAACATTACATCATCCATCCTAGGCATAGTGGGGAAACCAAGATAGGTCATTACATGACCTTGATAAGAAAAGAAGTACATGACATAGAGATGAAATATCCATACCAAGACTATGATAGTTATCAACAACTATCATCAGCATCATTCAGACCAGCAACCATGTTCTCCCTCTGCATCTTGTTCCACTTGAAACTAAAAGCAACTGTGAAATTGAGCCAAGATCTTCTAAGATAATGCCAACAATGCATTATATGCTCCCCCTGAACTTGTGCCAGATGGTCTCTGACAAACCCATATCAGAATCTTTTCTCTCAGAGCCTGGCCCACTGTTTGTCTTCAACCAACATATACGCGATTGTATCCACATAAACTGGCATATGTACGCGTATCAACCTCATGAAACTCGTGTACAACCAATTTTCTCTGAAACAGACAAGATTCGACAGCAAGATTATGCATCAACTACCCCCAAATTCTGTGTGAGGTATTCAAATGTCTCCCTGGGAAGTGGTTTGGTGAGTATATCAGCAACTTGTTCCTTAGAGGGAACATACTCCAATTTGACCTTTTGTTCAAGCACTTGTTCCTAGAGAAAATGATACTTGATAGGTATGTGCTTAGTCTTTGAATGCATGATAGGATTCTTTGACATACTAATTGCACTTGTATTATCACAAAATATGGAGATAGGTGGAGCACAAGTGATTTGAAAATCTTGCAAAGTTTGCATCATCCAAAGGAGTTGTGTGTAGCAAGATGCAGCAGCCACATATTCCACTTCAGCTGTAGATAAAGCAATTGAACTTTGTTTCTTGCTGAACCAAGATACTAATCTGGAACCCATAAATAATGCACCACCACTAGTGCTTTTCCTATCATCCATGCTTCTTGCCCAGTCTGCATCTGTATATGCATGAAGTGTGAGATCTGCATCTCTAGGATACCATAAGCCATAGTTTTGTGTTCCTTGAAGATATTTGAAAATCTTCTTAATTGCCTGAATTTGTGCTTCCTTTGGATTGGCCTGAAATCTTCCAACTATTCCCACTACATGCATGATGTCTGGTCGAGTACCTATTAGATAGAGCAGACTGCCAATCATGGATCTATAGGTTGGTTGATGTACTGCTACTGATTCATCATTTGCGCTGAGGTTGCATCCTGTTACAATAAGGGTACATACCGGTTTCGAATCTTCCATGCCATATTTCTTCAAGATCTGCTTGAGGTACTTGGTTTTTGATAAAAATATACCGTCTTTATTTTGTTGGATTTGTAAACCAAGAAAGTATGTCAGCTCACCAAGCAAGGACATTTCGAATTCTTTCTGCATCACCAAAGCAAATTTTTGACTTATAGCTTCTTCATTGCTACCAAAGATGATATCATCAACATACACAACAAGTATTAGCAATTTATCATTATCAATTTTTATATATAGATTGTTATCTGTTGATCCCTTTGAAAAACCTTGTTGATGGAGGTATTTGTCCAGATGATAATACCAAGCCCTTGGAGCCTGTTTAAGACCATAGAGTGCCTTCTTAAGTCTGCATACAAGTTTAGGATCATTTCCAAGGATGAATCCATCTGGTTGCTTAATATACACTTCTTCCTCTAAGTCCCCATTTAAAAAGGCAAATTTCACATCCATTTGAAATATTTTGAACTTCTGAAAGGTAGAAAGAGCAAGGAACATTCTTATTGCCTCAAGTCTAGCAACTGGTGCAAAAGTTTCTTCAAAGTCTATACCTTCTTGTTGAGCATACCCTTTACAAACAAGTCTGGCCTTGTTCCTAATAACTTCTCCATTTTCATCTAGCTTGTTTTTTAATATCCATTTTGTCCCTATGACATTCTTATCTTTTGGTCTAGGAACCAACTCCCAAGTGTTATTCTTTTCAATCTGC
>APFE031615814.1:26578-57516 GCA_000404065.3 Pinus taeda
GCTTTAAGCCATCAACATACATAACATTTCCAGCTTTGACCTTCTCTTTCAAACGAACAGAACCTTTACCTTTTATGAGTGCAGGGGTGTTATTTCCAAATGAGACCTTCTTTTCCTTTTCTAAGGCACTATATGACTAAAGTTTTTCTTTATCACCTGTCATATGTTTCGAGCATCCACTGTCGATGTACCACTAATTTTCCTGTCCTTCTGCATATAAGGCTATCCCACATCTTTCTGGTTGTGGTTCTTTCTTTCTCCATGTTTTGGGACTCAATGAAGCTTGCTCCTCCTAAGTTGTTTGCCGAAACCTACTCCTGTATTCAGAATCTTCATAACCGAAGTTGTTACAAATAGAACATTCTATTTCATTTTCAAGAGCAGAAAAGTTATTGTAGGTTCTTTTCATGATTCCAGACATACTTCTTTGTTTTTTAGCTTCTCTAGTCATGATCGTCTTGTAGGCAACACATTGAGCAGCTTTGTGTCCATTGAAGAACTCTTGTGATTATCAAACCTATCGACCAAATGATTGTAGTTTCTATTGACATCCATTCTTGAGGCAAATTAAGAACGATTTACCTGTGATTGGTTGTAGCTTCTGTTCATCCTTGATGTAAATTGCCCCTGATTTACTTGGTGCTCTCTGTTCATCCTTGAAGTAAATTGTTTTACCTGGTGATCTGCATTATGACTTTGTTGTTGATCGTCAACCTGTTCACTTTTCCTTGCTGCATCAAGATAACTTTTGGAGGTGGATGGCTTCGATGCTTCTTCAGAATATACGAGACTTGTCTTAATTAGAGGAGAACACTGCACTTTGATAATCTCATCTAAAGTTTCAGATCCTTTAGCAAATCTAAGATTAAGGGCTTTTGTTTTCTCAATTTCTTTTCTAAGTCACACAATTTCACATTCTAACTTTTTATTGTGTTTATCTCTTTCAGCAAGTTGGAATGTCAGAGTATCTATAATCATATTCTTTTCCTCTAAACAAATTTTAAGTTTATAAATTTCTTCATAAAGACCTTCTTTATCTACAACATCCAGGAAATCATCATTTTCAAAGGCCATCAAAATTCTATCATCACTACATTGTTCATCTTCATCACTATTTGAAAGTCCATCACTGCCTTCATGTGTATAATAGCTCTTCTTACTTACATTATGTTTTATGTTCCATCTAACTGGTTCCTTACCTTTATCTTTATGAGGACACTTGGCAGCATAGTGACCAACTCTTCCACAAGCAAAGCATTTGAAAGGTAGCTTACCTCTGAATCTTCCAGTCCCCCGTTGAAGGCTTTTGACAAAGTTTGGTTCTTCCTCTCCTTCTGACATATGTCCTGACTCATTGTAATATCCTTTTCCCGAGGCTTTGAATGCAGCTTCTCTCCTGTCTGATGGTCCTCCTTTCCTCATTTCGTAAGCACTCAGGATTCCGTGCAGCTGTGACACGGTAATGCTCTGTAGGTCCTGCTTTTCTTCTTTGGCAGAAACTTTTGAATCAAACTTAGAAGACAAGGATCTTAGAACCTTTTCAACCAAAACAAATTCTTTTATTTCTTCACCCAAGTTTTTCATACAGTTAACAATTTCATCAATGCGTAAGAAATAGTTAGCCACACTTTCATCATCGTGCATTCTGAGATTTTCATATTGAATTCTGAGAGTTTGTAGTTTTGCTCGTTTTACCTGATCATCTCCTTCATAGCTCAGAACAATCTTGTCCCATATTTCTTTTGTTGTTTTGAGCTGCATAACCTTGACGAATTCTGATTGAGATACACTCTCTAATAGAGTATTGACAGCCTTAGCATTTGTTTCATACTGCTTTTTACCAGCCGTATCTGTAGGAGTTGTTGATGGAAATGTGTATCCTGTTTCTATGATATCCCAGACTTTTGTACCAAGAGATTGTAGGTTGTGATTCTTACCTTCCAATAGATGAAGTTGCTCCCATCAAAAATTGATGACCTGATCGATGCCTCCTTTTCGTAGTTGCTCATGATGATAGATCTTCCTTCAAGCGATCAAGCTTCTTCTGAAGGACCTGCTCTGATACCAATTGTTGGAAATAATACTGAGAGGGGGGGTGAATCAGTATTATCAAGTCAATTATTTTTCATTTCATACACAAATTTGTATACGCTACTTGAGTTAGTTAAAACAACGTATATACGCAACTTCAGTTAATGAAACTAGCGTATAAGTTGCAGACTTATAGTTTAATTTATTCTTCAGATGTTGTTCATAAATCTGTATGTCAGAACCATATAAACAGTAACCAGAAACAGAAAATAGAGAAGACAGTCACACACAAGAACACAAGATATAAGGTGGAAACCCAATGTGGGTGAAAACCCCCTGCTACAATTTGTCTCTATCTTCTTTCAATTTAGAAACTTCTTTTTACAATGTTTTTGTACTGGTGTAGTCTTAAACCAGTACGCAAGTTGCAACCTGTAGAAGGCTACAACCTTCTCTTGTTCTCCAACTTCTCCTGGAAGGGAGCTATAACCCCCTTAGCTCTTGTACTAGCTGAGGTACTAGTATGTAGGTGCTGACCTACAGAAGGCTACAACCTTCTCTTTTCTTCCAGGGACCACGTTCCATAAATTTTCAGACTGGATCCATGAATAACATGAATCAAACATCAAGTATATTTGCATCAACCAATCTTCTTTGTACAACCCAATACTGAATCAAACAATCACTTCTATGAATGCTATAACCAGAATAATAACAGTAACCAGACACCAATCCTGAACCTAGAATATTGCAGCAATAAACCGAAGTAGCTAAAACATATTTTATGAGACGTACGCTACTTCAAGATGAGGAACCTGCGTGCATATGCATCTATATAAAGGAAAATCTGCGTATACGCTTCTTTGAATTACTGAACCGACATGTATACGCGCCTTCGTTGCGCCAAACCTGCGTACAGATCTATGAAAGACAATTTTCCCTTTTCAAGTATTCAAGCATTAATTATACCCAGATTATCAGATTCATAGATCAAATAATGTGTCAAATATAATAGATCAGAATCACAGAAAGATACTACTATTCAAGTCTTGAGATTTGACCCTTCAATAGAACTTATCCATCTTGTAACACTCAGGTTCCTCCTTGATTCAGATCTAGCTATGCACCATAAACCAATCACCAGTATTCCAGATCTTTCTCTTCATAAGATATTCAACACTTGAGTCAATTCACTTGCCAAATGATCTCTTCCTTTTTATAGTCTTGGCCTTACTCAAACCATGGCCCAAAACAATAGATAACCAATACTAGGGACCCAATACCTGGGTTCAATATTTGAGACGCAATACCAAGGTATAAAACCATAGGTCAAATTACCATGGACCCAAAAATAATCTTTCCCACATGTACGCACTTTTCCGTGCATGAAAGTGCGTGTATACGCATACGCGACTTTTTATCATCAGTACCGTGTATATACGTGACCTGGTTAAAAGGAACCTGCGTATATGAAGTTTTCTTCCATTCTGAGAGCTTGAACTGTAATCTGCCACCTGAGTGCGTTGCCATCAAGGACAACACCTGTGCCATAGTGCCAAACCTGTGCCATAATGCCAACACTTTATCTACACTAATATTTTGTGTTTGTAAGTTATGAATGGCAATGACATTTTCCCTCTTGAGAGCGATGTATAGAAGTGACACTTTTTCTTATGATAGTTATGAATGGAAATGATATTCTCTCTCTTGACAATGATGTATGATAGTGATTTATGGTAGTGACAGTTTCTCTTGTGACAATTATGAATAGTTGTAATATTTTCTCTCTTGATAGTAATGTATGATATTGTTGTATGGTAATGACACTTGCTCTTATGACAATTATGAATGGAAATGATACTTGACAATGATATAGAGGCAACTCTATTGAGTTCATTTGTTGATTACTATCAGAGGTTTTGTAGAGTTATTATGAATGCCCCTTTAATATATTTTTCCACTGCCATCTCATTAGGATGTTGTGTGATCCAAGGTTGGCCCTAGGAGGCTTAATGTGATTGACATTGAAAGAATTGTATCTCATTATAATTTTACTTTGTATCTCAGCTGAACATTTGATGAATATCTAAGAAGCGGAAGAATTTATTTTGGGTATTCCCCCTTGTGGGGTTTTGCTGTTATCAAACCAGCTCACAAAAAGATAGAAAATATATATCAATGCCTTAGAAATAAGCCTCTTCGAGGGGGAAACTTCCTTTACATTACACAAATGAACAATTCTTGGATGATACAAATGACAAGACCTCCTTTCTATTTATAGGAGTCTAAGGGTCATAATATATTCACAGCCGACATAACAATAATAATGTAAGGGAACAACAATAACAATAGTGGGCTTCTATGGGGCACAATAATAACAATATGGGGACTACATGGGCACAACAATATAGTAAGGGGGCTATACTAATAACAATAAGGGGTTACACTAGTAGTATAGAGACCTAACATGCCCCTCTCCTTCAAAAGTGTTGTTCTCAACGCTTGAGTAGTTTTGGATGATTTTTTATAAAATTCTTATCCTCCCATGTGGAATCTTCAGCGGGTAAGTTCTTCCAAATGATGAGATACTCCGAAATTGATCGATTTTGTAGCTGTCAATTTCTTGTTTCTGTGACTGTTTTAGGTTCCAATATGATTTTTCCTTCCTCATCAAGTTCTAGAAATACTATTTGAATTGGGATATTTTGCAACTTTTGAATGAGTGGCCACACTTCTTAGTCATTCTTCCATTCATGCCTTACTTCATTTATCCAATCTGGTTGGATAATAGAAATAACACAAAACAATTCTTCCACGTCCTCATCCTTTCTTGAGAGTGCATCTGCAACAACATTTTGCTTCCCTTTTTTGAAGATTACTTCAAAGTCATAACCCAACATATTTGTGACCCATTTTTACTGTTCTTCTAAAGATAATCTTTGTTCTAAAAAGTGTTTAAGACTATCATGATCTGTTTTTACCTTGAAGTGTCTTCTCATTAGGTAAGGTCGCCATTTCTTAAGTGCATGTAGTATTGTCAACATTTCCTTCTCAGAAATAACTTGCTTGAGGGACATTCATTTGTATGGATGTAGCCATAAAAATACCCAATCGCCTACATCAAAACTTCTTTCACTGCGATGTTGATATGCAAGTTGTTTCATTCTATTCTACACCAAAGTGGGGTTATCCTTTAAAAGTTGGAGAACTTGTTGCTGATGCTCGATGTGATCTTTCATTGCTTGAACCTTTTTCTTCTTGATATGTCCTTCTATCTTGAGATTCTGAGGAGTGATAAGTTTTTCCAATGCATTACAAGATATGGTCGGATTCATTTCTTGCTGCTCGATGTGGTCTTTCACTTCTTGAACATTTTTCTTCTTGATATGTTTCTATCTTGAGATTTTGAGGAGTGGTAATTGTTGCCAATGCTTTACAAGATATGGTCAGATTCATTTATTCTTTCTCTGGGGTTGGTTCTTGGTGTATATCCTCTTCTTTTGACATTTCTTGATCATTTTCTTCCTCCTCTTCACAATCAATGTAAAATAATTTCTTCTCAGCACACTTATGACCTTTAATGTATTTGTTATCACAATTCTAACAAAGTCCTTTTGCTCTTTTTTCTTCCAATTGTTGTGGTGTCAACCTTGTAGGTTGTGGAAGGCTAGGAGAAACAACACTTCCATATTTATAGTTGTGATGAGGAGTTCCTTGTTTCCATAGTTTTTCTTTCCACATTTCTTGCCAACTTGAATGCCTTCTCCAATGAATCAGGTTCCCAAAGATGAACCTCATGCTGGATGTTATCCTTTAAAATCCCTATGGAGACATCAATCCTCTGCTTCTCTGGAATATCATTTTCCCTTATATTCAATTTTTTAAAGTCCTCAATGTTCTCTAACATTAAACACTTTTGTTTGAGATTTATCAATTGGCTAAAGATGGTGTTTCTCTTTGTATCCTCATAATGTGCTACCATTTCCTCTGTGAAAATGGACCACGTAACAAGTGGTTTACGAGAACAAAGTCCTTTATACCATAAAAATTGATCTGTTTCTTAATATGAAGATGCAATACATACCTTTTGTAACATTTCCACCTCATGTAGATCAAAATATTGATCCATATGTAGTATCCAATTTACCACATCCTTGCCATCAAACTTCCTCATATCTCCTTTTCTTGATTTTAGGAGCTCGATCTTGAAATGACTATAACTCTGCAATTTCTGATCTTCCAGTTTTGAAATTTTGACATGCAGTAGCCCTCAGCGTCCTCTTTCCAATTCCACCAGTCTTATCAAAATTGGATTCTCCAAGAAAGAGTTATGCACAATCTCCCAAGATGACCTGATTATATACCTTTTCAGAAGAGCGAACTTGTATCAAGTCCCACGTGTCACTGTTTCGACCTTCGAATCTAAAAACGATACACAGAAAACTATAGTCTATCCTGTTTCTATAACTTATGAAATTTTAATCTGATGCTCAAAGAGACAATTATGATGATTTTCCCAAAGTCACCTGTTTGGGATGTAATTCAGGAGCCTGCAGAAACCCTAAATGTCTTGGATTGTATCTCTGAAACTATAGCGAAACAAGATCTGAAATTTGGGCTCGTGATTCCCCACAATTTCGGCTCAAATGGGTTTTAATGTTAGAGTCTGAACCTTCATAGAAAACAAATTATAGAGAAACTTCCACGATGACCTGTTTGAGATGAAATTCTGGAGCTTGCAAAAATCCTAACTTCCTCAGATCATATCTCTGAAAATATAGCAAGACGAGATTTGAAATTCAGACCCGAGGTTTAGACCGATTCCATTTCAAATGGGTTTTTGTTTTAGCTTCTGAAAATTTGTATTGAAAAAGTTATAGCGAAAATTCCAGGATGACCTGTTTGGAGCAATGAAACCCTATAATCCAAAGCTCTGATTCCAAATGTTATGAAATTGGCTCACAAAAAGATAGAAAATATAGATCAATGCCTTAGAAATAAGCCTCTTCGAGATGGAAACCTCCTTTATATTACACAAATGAACAATTCTTGGATGATACAAATGACAAGACCTCCTTTCTATTTATAAGATCTAAGGGGTCATAATATAATTAGAGCCGACATAACAATAATAAGATAAGGGCACAACAATAACAATAGTGGGCTTCTATGGGGCACAATAATAACAATATGGGGACTACATGGGCACAACAATATAATAAGGGGGTTGTACTAATAGCAATAAGGGGTTACACTAATAGTATAGGGACCTAACATTTGCCCTAATCTCTGACCAAAAATCCTGGTGTCCCTATTGTGTATGTTTTTTTTTCTAATGTTCTTTATTATTTTGTTACGTTGTTGATGTTCTCTCTATATAATTTATTATTCTGAAATGGGGTGAATGTAATGTGAAAATTGTTGAAAAGGTTCAAAAATGTAATTATCTACTACATATAACTATCTATCCCTAAAAATTAACAATTAGACTGAGAGGTCCAAGCTAAAAATATCAATGGGATGCTTAGTGGAGGAACTGAGTGAAAGTGCTTACCAAAATGGGTTGACAAACCATTTTGTGCTTATTGTAGAGGCTGATAAAGAACTTAGTGCTTTCCTAGTAGGTTTATAAAACACTTGATTGCTTGTTGTAAGGTTGATAAAACACTAGGCATGGTCACAATCATTAGGGTGCTTGATGAAAGGGGTTGATAAACTACTAGATGTTTGCTAAGGAAGTTGATAAACCACCTATTTTTTTCCTAGTAAGCTCATAAACCACTTAGATATATTGTCATTGGTCCTATAGTTCTTTACTTAAAAACACAATTGATAAACCGCCTATTAAAAACCCGACACTCCTAGAGAACTAAGAAATACCTCAACGAAAATTAATTTGGAGCCCTTGAGAAACCACTCCCTAGATTGTAGATCTAGATTAGGAGTGGAAAGGTTCAAGAAATATGGTGCTATAGTTGGCCTATGGTTGGGTGGAGATTTGAATTCCTACTCTCAATTGCTAGTCACTCAGTAATAAGATAATTTGTTTACTTATTTCTCATATGGATAGTTATTGAATTTGAACTAGAATTATTGGTAATACATGACATTGAGTGTATCGACTTTGTTGATGAAGGAGGAGTATTTATGTATGTGTTTGCAATTTGAGGTGTTGCACTTTTGTGTTCAGAATATGAGGGCTTGTAGCCAAGAATATCTATATATATATATATATATATATTATATATATATATATATATATATATATATATATATATTCTTGGCTAATTGCATGCTTTTGATGATTGTTAAGAGCTTAGTTGAACCACTATGGTGTGTGTGAAATCCCATGGTTTAATTGTTATAACTAATTGGGGATCTTTGGATTTGAGCATTAGAGAGACTTTTTTTGTAATGAATTGTATGTGGCTTGATGTGGGTTCACATGAATCTCTGTTATGCTTAATTTGCTAATTATTTATTTCTCATGGAATGACAATAAATGTTAGGCATAGAAATATGCTTAAACATCTATGTTACCATAAAATATAACAGACCTTGGATAGAAAAACCCTACTAGACAAGAGCTAGACAAAGTGCTAATAATAGGGTAGAGATCCAATGTTAACTTAGCCAAAACCCCCATCTCTTTACATATTTTCACTGATGGGAGTTGTACTAGAAAAGGAGGAATAACTTAAAATGGATATACTAATCATAAGGTACAAGTGACCCCACCAAATCTCATTGAAGAGAGAGGCACAAAAATGGTACAAGGCTTCAACGAAGAAAATTTAGCTCAAAGAAAATCCTTAGAAATCAAGGCATGAGACCTAGGGTTTTTAGGTTTTCAATGATAATATATATTCACAAGGTAAAGGCCCAAAGGAAAGGGTTTCTTACAATGATATTAAGCTAATCCAAGGCTCATGAAGCCCTTTGTTGGAAAATATTTTTACTATAGAGACCTGGGGTTCTACCACAGGGTGCCAACAAAGAGCTACTTGTAGTGTAGCATGACGCCAACATATTTGATCTTCTACAATGGAAGAGAGTCTTAGGTGAGGTGTGTGGAGACATATGTGTGATATTTAAGGTTTAGATGGTGGTGGGATAGATTATATCAATGAAAACTTACATCTCAGTCATTACCAATTACAAATCCACTAGATAACCTTTTGTGCAATAAATAAATAGACACATTATGCAGAACTAGACATAGAATCTCAAAATTTTAAAGTGGGGGCACATATACACTGATGCATCCATTCATAAAATACAAAATAGTTCCCTAGAATAATCTCTTCTTATCATTATTAGGTTTGACCTACATTATCTTGGCTATATTTGTCAAGTATCACCCCAAACCAATTACAACCACATAATTACATATGAATACAACATAATGAAAATAACAGAGTATGAGTTATAATTTCAATAACATGATGGCCATATTTTACTATCTCTCCATCTTGCACAACTCACCCTGCATATCTATGTATATATTTTAGCCCATTGATCCTGTCTAACTTAACCAATGATTTCTTGATGAAATCAATTCTAATCACCTTAACAAGATCCATACCCTCTTGGTCCACATTCACTTGATCCTTTCAATAGTAATAGCTCTATCCTTCTTTTGTGGGCTTAAAAATTTCCAATATAATCACTTGGTCCTTTTATTGTCATTTCCTTCTTTTTTGCTACTATCTTCTAGCCAAATAAACCAAAATCTTTTTCAAGTTGTGCTACCTGTTCTCTGCAACCATATTTCAACCAAAATTGACCCCCAAAAAATGGAGGACCCAACAAGTCCCAACCATAGCCTATTGAATCACCCTTGAGTCAATCTTTCAATTCCGTCTTTGGTCGTTCCTTTGGATACTCAAATAGTGTTTATCCTTCTTGTGCCTATGGAGATGTTTTTCTTCAAATGAAGGACCCAACTCTGGAATAACCTCAAAATCATTTTGGTGGAAACATGTATACTTGTCCAATCAAACTATCAAGATAGAAGGACATATCAACAACAAAAAGGTAATAGTGTTGATTGATTCGGGTGGTACCCCATAATTTTATTCATTGTAAGATAGCCATGGAATATAATTTCTTCCTATATCCAGCACCAAAGTGTCAAGTGATGGTTGCAAATGGAGGAACCATAAATTTATCTGGAAAGTACCATAGTATCAAGCTATCCATGGGAGAATATGTATTAAATATTCCTATGATTTCTATTCCAAAGGGTGGTGTTGATGTTGTACTAGGAGTCCAATGACTACAATCTTTGGGTATGATAGCATTTAATTTTCAAGAACTTTCTTGAAAATTTTTTTGTGAAGGAAAGGAAGTTGAAATAAAGGGTATCGCAAGGAAAATGAGAAAGATAATCAGCTCTAATGGCATGACAAAGATTCTAAAGAAAGAACAATAGGGTGTAATTGCACAATTATGTTCACTAGAAGTTCCCACATTGAAACCATATATTTCTCCAAATCTCCAAATAGTATTGGACAATCATTCCAAGGTGTTTGAGACTCCCAAAGCCCTCCCACCTATTCATGATCATGATCATGCTATTCATTTCATTCCAGGAAGTGTTCCTCCAAACATCAGGCTTTACAAATATCCTTATGCCCAAAAGTGTGAAATTGAACATATGGTTGCAAAAATGTTAGAGGCTAGTATAATTCAACCTAGTCAAATTCCTTTCTTTACTCCAGTAGTATTGGTGCACAAGAAGGATGGATCATGGCGCATGTGTCCAAATTATAGGGAGCCTAACAAGCTCACTATTAAAGATAAATTTCCCATTCCCATCATTGATGAATTATTGGATGAATTACATGGAGCCATTTGCTTCACCAAGTTGGAGTTTCATTTAGGATATCATCAAATCAAAATGAAGACTAAAGACATTCCAAAAACAACATTTAGAACTCATGAGGGTCATTATGAATTTTCGGTCATGCCTTTTGGCCTTACCAATGCACCTTCTACATTTCAGGGTTTGATGAATTCCATTTTCAAACCCCTCCTTAGAAAACATGTGTTAGTATTTTTTGATGATATACTAATCTACAACAAGTCTTGGAAGGATCATGTTCAACATATTGATAGGGTGCTCAAACTTATGGAGGAGAAGCAATTACATGCAAAAACCTCCAAATGTTTCTTTGGAGTACAGGAGGTTGAATATTTGGGTCATATTGTATCTCATGAAGGTGTTAAGGTAGACCCTAGAAAAATTAAATCCATTAAGGAATGGAAAATCCCCACATCCATAAAGCATCTGCGAGGATTTCTCGAGTTGACAGGGTTTTATTGCAACTTTGTTAAGAATTATGGGAAAATGGCAGCACCTCTAACAACATTATTGAATAAAGATGCATTTTCTTGGACTCCATAAGAAATGAAGGCCTTTGAACATCTTAAAGAGACAGTGTGCCAAGCATCGGTCTTAGCTACACCATACTTCACAAATACTTTTATTGTGGAATGTGATGCCTCAAGAAATGGAATTCGTGTTGTTTTAATGCAAGAAGGAATACCCATTTCTTTTGAAAGTCATTCAATCAAAGGAAAGTACTTACACAAAGCTATTTATGAGAAGGAAATGTTGGAAATACTACACACACTTAAGAAATGGTGACCTTACCTAATGGGAAGAGACTTCAAGGTAAAAACGGATCATGGTAGTCTTAAATACTGTTTAGAACAAAGATTATCTTCAGAAGAGTAGCAAAAATGGGTCACAAATATGTTGGGTTACGAATTTGAAATCATTTACAAAAAGGGCAGAAAAATGTTGTTGTGGATGCACGCTCAAGAAAGGATGAGGATGTGAAATCATTGCTTTGTTCCATCTCTATCATCCAACTAGATTGGATAAACAAAGCAAGGGATGAATGGAAGAATGAGGAAGAAGTGTGGGCACTCATTCAAAAGTTACAGCAAGATCCCAATACACCTGATACATTTAGCTAGATGATTCGTTATGGTACAAAGATCGCTTACACCTCTATAATAATTCCCAAATCAAACAAAATATTCTTCTGGAATTGCACACCTCTCCCTTAGGAGGGCACTCAATATTTTTAAAAACTTACCATAGGGTTAAGAAGGAATTTTTTTGGGATGGCCTTAAATCTGATATTCAAAATTTTGTGGCGACATGTTTGGTTTTCCAACAAAATAAAGTTGAGACAATTAAGACCTCGGGTTTGTTACAACCTTTATCCATTCCAAGTCAAAGTTGGGAGGAGGTTTCAATGGATTATATCACAGGTTTACCCAAGTCTTAAGGAAAGAGTGTCATCATGGTGGTAGTTGATAGACTTAAAGCCGGTAGAGTTGCTACTGCAGTTATGGAAACAATTCAAAAGCTACATGGAAACCCAAAGATTATTGTAAGTGACAAAGATCCCATTTTCACTGGAAATTTTTGGACAGAATTATTTTCTTTTTTGGGTACTCAGTTAGCTCATATCTCATCTTATCATCCTCAATCTGATGGGAAAACTAAGATAGTGAACAAATGTTTGGAAGCATAAACAACAAGTTCTCCAATTCTTAAAGGATAACCTCACTTTGGCATAGAATAGAATGAAACAATAGGAAAATCAGCATTGCAACAAACGAAGTTTTGATGTAGGTGACTGAGTATTTCTACAACTACAACCATATAAACAAATGTCCCTCAAGCAAACTAAGAAGGATAATAAATGATCACCAAACTATTATGGTTCGTACAAGGAGATGCAAAAGATTGGTACTATGGCATACAAATTGGAGCTTCTTGCATCTTCCTGAGTGCACCCAGTTTTCCATGTTTCATGCTTATAGAAGATTACAAGTGACAAGCTCCCAGTTCAAACAATATTTCTAGAACTTGATGAGGAAGGAGGAATCATATTTTAACCTAAAGCAGTCATGGAAACAAGAACCTGACAACTATGAAATCGATCAATTTCAGAGTATCTCATCAAGTGGAAGAACTTACCTGCTGAAGATTTCACATGGGAGGATGAGAATTTCATATAGAAGTATCCAGAATTACTCAAGCATTGAGGACAACACTTTTTTAAGGAGAGGGGAATGTTAGGTCCCTATACTACTAGTGTAGCCTATTATTGTTATTAGTGCAACCCCCTTATTGTATTGTTGTGCCCATGTAGTCCCCATATTGTTATTATTGTACCCCATGGAAGCGCACTATTGTTATTGTTGTGCCTTTACATTATTATTGTTAGTTCTGATTATATTGTGACCCCTTAGACTCTTATATATAGAAAGGAGGTCTTGTCATTTGTATCATCCAAGAATTGTTCATTTGTGTAATGTAAAGGAGGTTTCTCCCTCAAAGAGGATTATTTTTAAGTCATTGATCTATCTCTTCTTCTATTTTCTGAGCTGGTTGCATAAAATATCCTTACTGAATAGGTGATTGAAATATTTCTAGGTCCTCAACATAGGATGACATGAGTGGTGGAAGTGAAAGACTAGGAGGGTGTAAAGAACTAGTGGCATGCAAGGGGGAATCAATAGTAGGATCATTAATAGAATGGGTGGAAGGCACATTAGAGTTGGTATATGGAGGATCATCATTTTGTGGAGAAGAAATGATCCAAGGTTGGCTTGAGGAGGGAATGGTGGTTAGAAAAATTTCCTCCACAATCAAAGTAGGTAGGCATAGTAGTCACAGGGGGTTCATCATCATCCACTTGGATGAGATTAGAGAGGTCAATCCCAACCATCTTTGCAGAAGCTACAAGAGAAGGAATATTGGGTGTACAAGAAATTGTAGGAGCTGAAATATTTTCCTTAGGAAGAATAGGAGATAAACATAGATTTGTATGTAATGGAACTACATTAGAGACTAGAGCAGTGGTGGAGGGTGTAGTTGCAATAGGAGTGGAAGAAGATCCAGAAGGCGAAACGATATAGGAAAGAATATTTTTGATGAGAGGTTGATGATATTTAGGTTCAGAGGAGGAAGATGGAGAGGAATCATGATGTTTGTGAGATCAAGAGGATGCAATTTCCAGTTGGTTCCAACGTGTAATGCCACAGAAGGAATAGTAAATCCTACCATAATGCTAGATTTTCTAGAAAACAAGCCAACTCATGACTTCTCCATGTAGAGCCTCCTCTAACAAATAATATGGAAATGGATAGGTGAAAAACTTATCTTTATTGACATATATAGGACACAAATAGAAATTTTGGTGTTCAATGTTAAATTAGATTTGATATGTGTACCTATCGAGCAAAGGTTGTGGCACACACATGATCTAAGTAGCCTCAACCATTTGGTTGTGTCATGCAGTAAAAGAAAACTCATCTAAATAAATTTTATTAGAGTCAGAATGTGTTTTCCAAGGCTCATAAGTTAGATCTAGGGCCTTATGGTTTGAAGGAGCATGAAGAACATGGCCAGTAGGGGATTTCCACTTAAGCATTACAAGAGTGCTAATTAGATATCCATAGATAAAGTATCCTCCTTTCTGGTAGGCTTCTTCACAAGCATGAAATAATTCATCCAACAAATAATTACACCAATTTAATTGATCCCCTTGAACACAGCACTTAGCCATATAAATTATATCCTGTGTGCATTCCCCTCATGTAATATGAAGATACTTTTCCAGTAATCATATGGCACACAAATTTAACTTTTTCATTGTTGATTGGATCAACTACAGGCCCCCGTCCCTTACATTTGGTGTCATACTTCTAATAGCGATTAGTTGATTCAGTCTTTCGGTTATGCTTGGCCACTCCTTGAAACATCGTAGAGACATCCTAGCCCTCCATTTAAAGTATTTTTAACTTATGGATGTCATGCACATGAATCAGGTACTCTTTGTCAAGTCATAAGGAGCCGATGTGGATTCTATTGATAAGAATTTTTTACATCTTGCAATATCTCTAGTGGTACTGAATATAGGAAAGTTGCACAATGCAAGAAAAGTAGACTAAGATAGCTTCTCAAATGTGGGTTTGATTTCATACAACACTGTCACCTCCAAGTTTGTACGAACCCCGGGTTGATGAAGTAAAATTGGTATTCCCAGGAGTTGCAACATCCTTTCTACAATACTGGTGCTCATCACTACACATTGACATAACTCCAACTATCTGAAGGATAATTAAAGAAGATTCAGGGGTACTTAGATGCTACTAAAGCCAAATTAGCTCAGAAAGAAAAGAAATTGCATACTACGACTGCAAATGCCGAGAAGATCTCAAAGGACCTACAGGTTGCCACAAAAGAAAGAAAGGAATTAAACGCTAAGATAAAAGGAAACTTGTCTCTCATTGAATCCAGGAAGTTGGTATAGGATGAAATTATCTGAGAGATCAATATTAGTTGGGAGCAGGTAACTCTTAAGCATGATCAAAAGACTCTTTGTGCAGAATATGCACCATCACTGCTGAATACTAAGCAAGTGAGCATGATGAACTCTCAGTATGATACAAAATTCATCCACTTCATGAACGAAAGATAAATTGAAGAGCTGAGACATATGTACATAACAGACAAGATAAGTGTAGTAGCAGACATCTCTAAGGTAATTTCAAAAGAGGAATCTCGGGCCAAAGCGATGCAAAGTCTCCTTAGGGTGCGAAAAGATGTGGTTGTTTTTTAGTGAAGAGTTTGACAAGCTCCTACACGTTGGGTTACCCAACCTTTGGGGACCTCTTGGGGAACTATTTTCACAGGAGAAGTACAATCAAAAGATGATCAAAATCAAGAGAAAGACAAGAACTTCTCACGAGAAAATGCCCATCCTGAAAGGCACAACCGTGATGAATTTCCTAAAAAATGAATTCCAACTCCTCGAGCTTTTCAGGAACGTGTTTCACTGCAGACTGGACTATTCAAGGGTGGTTAACCTCAGGCTCAACTATAGGTGGTTTAGTTCTATTCCACAACCTCCTCCAGTATTATGGCATCTATGTGAGCAGTATGCAAATCCTCCCCTCGTACAGATGGTCCATCCTCGTGTTCCAACTGCTTCTCATCAAGCATCATCATCATCTCATCATTCCTGAAAGATTACTCCTATTGTGCCAGCTATGGACTTTTATTTTACCTTTCATTTATTTTTACTCTATGTTTTACTATGCTTTTGTCAAGACATTTTATTATGGTTGGAATGGTTGTGCTTTCGCGCATGCCATAATTTTGATACGTGATTTTGCAATGATGGTTAAAATCAAGAAGGAATATTACTTGAACGACCTATCTCAGTCGAAGAAGGCCCATATATGTTATTTTGATCAACATAGAAAAGGTTAAGAATTTTGGAAAGAAAAACTCTATGTTAATTTCGGGAAATTTTTTGCTTCTTTCATGGATGTATTACTCAGATTATTAATGACAAATAATGGCGATTCGTTCGTTCCAGGATTAGAGTATGTTTTATCTCTGTTTTAATTCCATAATGTTCATGTTCCTCTCAGATTCCACATTATATAGCTGCCAGATATGTTTCCTTCTTCTTACAGATTCATTTGAATTAAGATGTTGATAAAAATGGCGATATAAGTCCTTGGAAACTAAATCTTTAATTGCGCTCCATGAATATTTTCATCCATTCCTTTTGCATACTTGTCATATATTTTTGAATCCAGAAAGTGTGGAATTCTCGATATTTTGAGCTCTACATGATGGGTTACTTCCTCTCTTTCTCCTACTTCCCTTTTCATACTAAATTAATTGATCTATAACTCCTTGAGTGGTTTCACCTCCTTTGATTTACCATTTATTCCAATGTGTATCTTACATATATGTATATATAAAGAAATCATGGACTATGTCTTTCTTTGATGATTGAACCAACTAAATTCTCTTGGTAAGAAATGTTAGAAGTGATGTCTCTATTCTTTGAAGAATTATCAGATACACACTAGATTTAGATGTACTAGGCACTAGTCTCTTAGCAATCAAGAGGTTGTCTCTATAATCGACAACAACTTTTGGCGTTGTTGATAGGGAACGTAATAGAGGATTTTCCCCTGGGATGCAACATTTAGAAACTCTTTGTTAAGGTGAGAAAATACGTCCAGATTGAAAATTCATCACCTTGGCAACTCCACTAATCTTAATCTCAAAAGTATCATCCTGGCTTTTAGAAAACCCCATACTCATTCAAATACCTCTCAATAGAGAACTACATCTATATCTTACCCACAAAATTTGATTTTCAGAAGAGTTTGGAAGGAGAAAACCCCTAATATTGATTTCATTGTCTTGTCATTTCTTGAAGCTTCCTCGTCGAGCTCGCATCACACCATTATTCATTGCTCGGACTTTACTCCTAAGGTCTTAACCTATCCTTCTAAAAATAATCTAACACACCATATTCTTCCATATGAATTCAAGGAGGAAGAAGTCTCATTTAATACTCCTTGTTTCTTATTTCCCCCTCCCCTTGAGATCAGAAAATGAAAAGCCATCCTTATTGGCAGTCATATTCATCATATAAGAAATTTCACAGTTCCCGACCGATCTGTTATGACTATTGTTGTCTTAGTGCAGAGACCCCTGATCAATTTAGCTCCACCTCCATTAGAACATATGGTGGTCCCAGGCTTCTTACTAAACAAGTATGCTCCCCTAGACCTACCTCAACCTTTGAGTGCCATGCCTCAAGATTACCTCAATATTTTACCTAGGTTCAATGGAGAGGATGAGACCACTGTACAGATACATATTGAGATTTTCTATGCATTTGTAGAAAATATAAATGTGGAACACTTGGACGTGGTATTGAGGATTTTTGTTCAGTCCCTCGATGGTGAAGCTAGAAAGTGTTTTAAATATTTACCAGATGCTTCCATTGCCACTTGGGAAGAGATGGAAAACTCCTTTACACAGAAGTGGGGGGCTAACGAGAGACCACAAATATATCCTCATAGAGTTTAATGCTATAAACAAGAAACCAGACGAAGATATCTCAGAATTTATAAAGAGGTTTAATAAGAAGTATAACAACATGCCCATTGAGATAAGACCTCCCCACGCTACTTCTCGGATAGTATTTGTAGGGGTTTTTGAGTCTGAGTTTGATTTTACTCTAAGGGAGAGGAAGTGTCGCATGTTGGACCAACTCCATATTGATGCCCTCAAGGTGGAGGAAAATTTCACATCTACTGGGAAATCAACAGGTAAAATTGACCCTATGGAAAAGAAAAATGGAATAAAGGAAACCTCTTCCTCTGGTCAAGTGAAAGAATGATAGGAACTAAAGTTAGAAGAAATGGATAAGAGCTTTATCAGTTTATCACATAAACTGGTAAAGCTTGAATTGGAAAAAAAAAATCTCCCCAAACAGAATGCTCAGGGCCTGAATCAAGGCTTTAATACGCAACAACGAAGACAACCGTTACAGATACTACAAAGGGAAAGGAAAGATCAACTTGATCAAATTCCCCCTCCATTATACATAGAGGATGATCTAGATGAACAGTCGCATGATACCCATGAGATGCAGGGTAACTTTTACTCTTATTTCTTTGAAGGGGAACAAGAAATTAGAACTCGTCATGAAGAAGGTCGGGATATGGATGCAACAGTCAATGAGAAGGAAATAGGTGACTATTGCAAACTATTCACAGATTTCATGTAGGCACAACTACATAGGAAGTATGATCTTATATCCTCAGGAAAAAGGTCAAGGGAATAAGACTAGCAAGAGGGTGTTCCTTCCTATTCTAGTTGTTCTTATATACTCATGTTAAATAGTTCCAATGCCTAAATATTAAGGTGTTCACCCCTAACAAGCAACAAAATTCCATCTTTGACTGGAATATCTCAATAAGGAAAGGACCTGGTCTAGGGGGTTACTCTCAGTTCATTTGAACCTTCATGGCCATTTCCTACTGAATCATCCATGGGATTCCACCTCCCAGAATTTTTCCACAGTAGAGAGAGCTCCTTGAACACAATGAAGAAGCTTCCATAGGAGACTGGTACCTCTATGAGGATTACAAAGAAATCTAGGTTTTCAGTTGTGAACTCCCTCCATATCTCCTGCCAACGTTCACGCTTATGAGGATCTTCGCCCTCAATTTCATGAGACAAGTCCTTAGTGTAGACCTGCTCCATTTCGTAATGGCAAAGAAAGGTTACATTTTCAAAATGGGATAACCTGTAGGCCCATTTGTGGTAAACACAAGAAAAGCTTTCGAAGTAGTTGAAGCCCTACTTGAAGCCATGGAGTTTGAAAAGGGAGATGTTTGGCATTATGACCCCCGAGGCATCCTTGCCCGAAGGAGCGAAATGATTAAAGCATCAACTTATGTACATGATTTAAAGCCTGAGATTGAATAGAAAGCTAAATTTGATTCCTTGCCTCTTCATACAGATATGGAGACCGAATCCCCAATTAGTACAGGCAAATCACAAAAGAGGACGAATGACCCATCATAAGCCGCTGACATGGAGGAAGGGCATGTGCATAAAATGGCAAGGGGTCAAACCTCAGAGCAAGAACAAGGTCAAATATCGGATCAAGAACTCGAGGAAGTGGATATACAGTTGGAAAAATCAGCTGCTCATAGCCAAGGCTTCCAGGTTAATATGGAGATCCCACTAGTAGCCTCCAATACATCCTCAACAGAGGTTTCCATCCCAGATCCTGAAATCAGTACTGATATAGCAAGGGAAATTTGGGCACCAGGGAGGGCTATTCAGGTCAGAAACAAGAAGGCAAGGGAAAGATTGCATAAATACATGGCTTCATAGTTAATACCTAGTCACACTTGGGTGTTGGCCGCCATGGACCTAGAGAAGGAAGAAATGAGGATAAAGTTGTTACACCCAATAACACAATCTCTACCTGCATGACCTCAATTTCAAAATCTAGATGTCTCCCTAGACTTAACCAACATCCCCTTAGTAGAGAAAGTCAACTTGCACCGACAAGTTGGGGAGATGTTGTATAATGACTTAGGAAAGAATCTTATGAGTATTAACCAAATTGAAACCTACCTGGAGAAGATCATTGCTAAGGTAAAGATGGACAAAGTCAAATATCGGGCATTATTATTACAAAAAGAGTCATACAAGGAGTTGATCATGAAAATGGGAGTAGATCTCGAGGGCAAAGCAACGGTAGAAACAATTCTGCAGTCCAATCAAAAAGAAATTTAGGAGTTAAGACAAAAGTTGAAAATGTCCAACAGTGAACATGTTCAGACTCTTGATTTGATTGAGGTAGAAATGGAGAAGGAAACTCCGATGAAGGAGCTAGCTGAGAGAAAAAACAGAGTGTTAGCTTTGGAAAAAACAGTGGCTAAGTTGCAAAGTATGATTGCTTCCCATATTTACACGATAGTATTTCCCGAAGACCCCCAGAATCCCAATGATTGCCTCACCCAGGCATTGACTGAACTCCAACTGTCTGAAGGAGAATTAAAGAAGATTCATGGGGACTTAAATGTTGCTAAAGCCCAATTAGCTTAGAAATAAAAGCAGTTGTAGACTATGACTACAAATTCCTAGAACATCTCAAAGGACCTCCAGGTTTCCATACAATAAATAAAGGAGTTAAAGGCTAAGCTAAAAGGAAACATGTTTCTCGTTGAAGCTAGGCAGTTAGTATGGGATGAAACTATCCGAGAGATCAATCTTAACTAGGAGCAGGTAACTCTGATGCATGAGCAAAACACCCTTTGTGTATAATATGCACCATCATTATTGAATAAAAACCAAGTGTGCATGATGAACTCTCAATATGCTATGAAATTTATCCACTTCCTGAACGAAAGTTCAACTGAAGAGCTGAGACCTATGGATATAGCAGACAAGATAAGTGCAGTAGAAAACATCTCTAAGGTAATTTCAAAAGATGAATCTAGGGCTAGAGTAGAGAAAAGTCTCCTAAGGGTGCAAAAATATGTGGTCATTTTTCAATGAAGAGTTTGACAAGCTCCTACACGTTGGGTCACCCAACCTTTGGGGACATCTTGGGGAACTATTTTCATAGGAGCAGTATAATCAGAAGATGATTGAAATCAAGAGCAAGACATGAACTACTCATGAGAAAATGCCCATCCTCAAAGGCACAACTATGATCAATTTCCTAAAAAATGAATTCGAACTCCTCAGGCTTGTCAGGAACATGTTTCACCGCAGATTGGACTATACAAGGTGGTTAACCTTAGGCTCAACTACTGGCGGTTTAGTTTTGTTCCACAACCTCCTCCAACCTTATGGCATCAATGTGAGCAGTATGCAAATCCTCCCCTTGTATAGATGGTCCATCCTCATGTTCCAACTGCTTCTCATCAAGCAACATCATCATCTTTGCCGTTCCTGAAAGATTATTCCTATTGTGCCAACTATGGCCTTTTATTTTACTTTTCAATTATTTTTACTCTATGTTTTAATATTCTTTTGTAAAGACATTTTATTATGGTTGGAATGGTTGTGCTTTCACGCATGCTATAATTTTGATACATGATTTTTCAATGATGACCAAAATCAAGAAGGAATATTACTTGAACGACCTATCTTAGTCGAAGAAGGCCTATATATGTTCTTTTGGTCAACATAGAAAAGGTTCAGAATTTTGGAAAGAAAATCTCCATGTTATTTTTGGGAACGTTTTTGTTCGTTCATGGATGTATTACTCAGATTATTAATGACAAACAATGGTGATTCCTTTGTTCTAGGATTACAATATGTTTTCTTTCTATTGTAATTTCATAATGTTCATGTTCCTCTCAGATTCCATGTTATGTAGCTACCATATATGTTTCCTTCTTCTTGCAGATTCATTTGAATTAAGATTTTTATAAAAATGCATGTATAAGTCTTTGGAAAGTAAATCTTTAATTGCGCTCTGTGAATCTTTGCATCCATTCCTTTTGCATGCTCTTCATGTCTTTCTGAATCCAGAGAAGTGTGGAATTCTCGATATTTCAAGCTCTACAAGATGGAACACTTCCTCTCTTTCTCCTTCTTCCATATTCATATTAAAGTAATTGATATGTAACTCCTTAAGTGGTTTGGCCTCCTTTGATTTACCATTTATGCCACTGTGTATCTTACATATATGTATATATAAAGAAATCATGGACTATGTCTTTCTTTGATGATTGAACCAACTAAATTCTCTTGGTAAGAAATGTTAGAAGTGATGTCTCTATTCTTCGAAGAACTATCAAAGACACACTAGATTTAGATGTACTAGGCACTGGTCTCTTAGAAATCAAGAGGTTGTCTCTAGAATCGACAACACAACCTTTGTTAATATATCCATAATTACCATGATGGAATCATGTTGCTTCACTGTCTACGGAAAACTTGTGATAAAATCCATGGAAATGACCTCCCATTTCCACTCTAGAATCACGATCGGTTGTAGCAGTCCACCTATATGTTTACACTCTTATTTCACTCGCTAACAGTTGAAACACCTCGCCACAAACACTGCTACATCCCTCTTCAAATTTGTCCAATAGTAGAATTTCTTCACCACTGTCAGTTTCTTTTGATAACCTGGGTCACTTGTATAAGGTTTCGCATGAAACTCCCTCAAGATCACCTTGTTGATCTCACTACTATTTGGTACATATATCATGTCTCGAAACCTAACCAATCCATCTATTGTAAGAAAATAATCCATACCTTGTGCACCTGCACTTATACTTGTACCTATACTACTACCTATACCTGTACCTACACCTATACCTTTACCAACATCTTGCCGCAACCTATGCACAATCTCCATATACCTGATATCCTACTGTCGTGCCTGTAGGATCCTATCATGTAAGTCTGTCCCATAGGATCTCATCGCTTCCAAGTGATGTACATGTACACATCTACTGAGAGCATGTGCCACCATGTTCTTTTTACCTTTGATATCCAACCATCTAGCCTACCTAGCATTCAGATTCGGCTAGTTAAACAAATACAACAACCCAATATGATTAGTCATTAGTGCAAACCTCCTGCCAAGAAGATAGTGCCTCCACATCTTTAATGCATGTATGATTGTTGATAACTTAAGATCATGTGTCAGATAGTTCTACTCTTGATCGTTAAGTTTCCAGGACTCCTAACATACCACCTGTCCATCCTACATAAGGAATCCACCAAGCCCTCTCTTGCAAGCATTTGTGCATACCACAAACTATTTGTCCACATCCGTAATCTGTAGCACTGGTGCATGTGTCAATAACTGCTTAATCTACTCAAATCTAGCTTTACACTCCTCTGTCCATTCAAACTTATTACCTTGCCTTTGCAACGATGTGATGGGATAATAAAACTGTGAGAAGTTCCTGATGAACCTCCTGTAATATCCTTCTAGACCCATGAAATATCTTACCTCATCCGCACTCTTAGGAGCTACCAATTCCATGATGGCCCTTATCTTCTCTGGATCTATTGCAATGCCTTCCTTGGATACAAAATGTCCCAAGTAGTATACCTAAGTCTGAAATATACTATACTTGTTGATCTTAGCATACAATTGATGCCCTCTCAACAACCTCAACGTTGTTGGTAAATGCTCAACATGCTCTTCCTCATTTTTAGAATATACCAGTATATCATTGAACACAATAACAAAATTATACAAATATGGATGCAACACACTATTCATCAAACACATGAATGTAGCTAGATCATTAGTTAAGCCAAAAGGAACAACAATAAACTCATAATGCCCATACCTAGTCCTGAATGCAATCTTGTAAATGTCCTCCTCTTTGATGCATACCTCATGGTATCCCAATCTCAAGTTGATCTTGGAGAACACTGCTGCTCCCTTCAACTGATTGAACAAGTCATCAATCCTCGATAATGGGTAGTCAATGCACAATATGAGCTTTTCTTCTTCACAAACAAGACCGGTGTGCCCTAAGGTGATACACTTGGCCTAATGTATCCCTTGTCCAACATTTCCTTCAATTGTAGCTTTAACTCAACTAACTCAGGTGTGCTCATCCTGTAAGGTGCTTTCGATGCTGGAATTACCCTTGACATTAACTCAATAGAATAGTCTACCTCCTTGTGAGGTGGCAACTCTGTAATGTCCTCAGGAAATACATCTTTGAACTATTGTAAAACTGGGTATCTACTCCACATATCTGCATCCTCAACTTCCTTATCATTATCACTAGAAATGTGCACTGCAAATAACTTGCACCCTTTCTCGCGACTACACTTTGCTTGTATAATTGACACCATCCTAACTGATGTGGATTTCTTCTTACCCTGTAAGACTCTTGGTTCTCCATTGTTATCTACACAATCAATAGTTTTGTCATAGCAATCTACCTTGGTTCTATGAAGATACAACCAGTCCATGCCCAACAACATATTATATGAACCCAACGGTAATACATTCAAATGTGCTACGGTAGGCATACTACTCAAGTCAAATGCGTAAGATCTTACCCAATGATGAAATTATTTCTTCTTACCTATGGCCAACTGTACTAACCAAGACTCTGCATGCAATTCCTTACTCAAACCACACTTATCCACCAAATCAGGACTAACATATCTATAATTAGATCCAAGGTCAATCAAAATAGAAATAACTTGATCACAAAGCTTACGTCCATCTCAATTATAGAAGCCTAGTGTTCTGCTTGCCTGTTTTCCACTGCTGCATAGATACATGGAATACTCTTACCAACATGCCCAATAGTTTTTGCCTCTTGTGCACTGTGTATCTGAGGCCTACCACCCTGATTGTGTGGACAATCTCTCATAAGTTACTCCTTACCGCATGTCCAACACTCCAACCAACCAGTGCCCTCACCTCTATGTTGTTGCTTCTAATGTGACCCATGTCCCTATCTAGCTACATTAAATCTCTTTTGCGGTGCCACATTCACTTTCTCATCTACATGTGAAGGCCTTGTCCTCTTGGGTTTCCATTTACCTTTACCTTTGTCTCTTCCTTTCCATCCATGATGCGATTCATCCTTACACTTTGATTGTTCATAGCAATGCTTTAGTTTCCCAATAACTTCCTTAAGTGATAAAGGCTCATCATAGTCAATCTGATCTCTAAATGCTAATGGAAAACCACTGATAAATATCTAAACTTTAGCCTTCTCATCAGTAAGATATGGTGCACACCTCAATAACTTTAGAAACTTTGTCGTGTAATCTTCATCTGTCATTGATCCCATCTATAGCTCATAAAACTCTTTAGCCTTGTTGTCGTAGTACCTTTCTAACAAGTACTTCTTCCTAAAAAGCCTCTTGAACTCCTGCCAACTCAAGTCATCTGTCCTGATGTCTCTGACCTACTTAACATCTTCCCACCAGATGTTTGCTTTACCTTTCAAGCTGAAGATCGCTACTCTAGCCTTCATGTTATCAGTGTAATTATGCAACTCAAATAATTTGTTCATCCCAAGTATCCAAGTCTTTGCATCTTCCAACTTCTTCACATCTCCATCAAAAGTAGGTGGTTTTTCTTTCTTGAATTAATCTAAAAACTAACACCTATCATTCCTCTTGTAAGGATGATAGCAATGACGATCATGATGTCTATCATAACCAGAACTAGAATAGTACTTGTACTCATTGCCCCTCCTATCCAGAGTGTTCAACAACTTACCATCTCTCACTATGTCAGATCTATCGAACATGTGTCTATCAAGAGACCCACTTCCATATGCCCCATTAGTTCTATCCTCGTTTCCATGGATGATCCAAAGTGATCCTTGACGCTGCAATTCCGACAAACTCTGAAGAAGTATAGCATTAACCTCTGCTTTCTTCTCTTATGCCTGTATGATCCAGTCATGATCTGCCTTACAACTCCTTATCTCTTCTTTCAAGATTCTCAATGTAACTGCCAAATCGGAAGAGTTCCCAACACCATACTGCTCTTCAGATTCATAGGGAGAGTCTTTGCAATCAACTGTCTTGCTAGCCATTTGATCTCTTTCCTACAATGCATAATATGTCAAATAAACCAAAACACAATAAATCAATGTACCTTAGTATAGCTCGGGGACGATACCTTGTCTACAAGATCACCAAATAAGCATGATACATGTATATCATAGGCATAATATCATATAGATATACAACAAGTAAGTGCATCAATGCATAAACATCATTCTAGCTAGGGTCCAGTCATCCATGCAAGGCCATATCAACAATGCATGCTATGACCTCATTCATGACAAAAACCATTACTCCATTGTACACATTTCCACATGAAACCATCAACATGCATAAGGAATGCCTAATCAACTACACATACGCATAAATGCATGTAGTCGAACATTAGCGATCAATTCTTGTAATCAACCTACAAGACTGATACATGTAATAAAATATTCAAGAATGTAACCTAACATACAAGGATGTAACTAGGTGACATAAAATCAACATGTAAGTGACATAAAATCAACATGTAAGTGACATATAATCCACATGCAACCAATTACGTACTCATGACAAATACATTTAACGAAATTAAAATCAAATTCTCGATGGCAACATTAATTTAACCATAATCAATCATCAAGCCAATGAAACAAGCACATGAAATGCAAGTGCAAGAGACACACATGCAACTAACATGCATGCATGACCAACATACACCGCCCATCCAGCCCGAGGGGTGAACCATGCTCTGATACCACTCTATGGTATCAGATATGACCCAAAGAGAGCGCAACTCACTCTGATGCCACTTTGTAACACCCTTCTCCCACATCCACCCAAGTAACCATGCGAACTGAGTAAACATGAGACAAGGAGCTACTAGGATCAGATTTGACCTCCTATGTGACTTTAAGGAAGTGGAATCGACAGAAACATCACACACAGTCATCCAACATCATCAACAAAACCATCAGGAGACAAGTCAACCACTCAGACAGTCTGTCCCTGGGTCCCACTTATGTTCTGGATCTCTTAGGCCATAGTCGCTCTCATGCTATGGGCAACATAGCAACCAACAACCTAAATTCACTCTCACGGGCTTGTTTTCCAGCGCCTAGGGACCAAAATTGCCAGTTTTGTGCCAATGACCCCGGGATTTAAGCCACTTTTTTAGGCCCAAAGCCGAGGCCACTACCCAGCATGGAGTGATAGCTTGAAATCATTAAAAATACAGCGAAACAATGATGTAAAAGTAATAAGTTGAACAAGACCATAACCAGACCCCTACTAGCCATGCCAGGCATTTCATCAAACATATCATCAACATGTAACCTACAGGTGTAAACAATAGAATTAAGAGTAGGTATCTCATACTTATCTGAGAATCCCAATGAAACATTTACCCCTCATGTCATTTGCTGCATTATCATCTATTAGGCCATAGATACACTATCCATTCATTTAAAAGTAAAAACATGCTGAGAGCCATACATAGTTGCTGTCATAAAATATACATATAACCAACATAATAGGAACAAAAATACCATAAATATATCAGTCATCAAAATCCACATAAACATCAATACATTTGTACATGAAAATCAAGGGAATGAATTTCTCATTAATGAATGCAATGAACCAACTAGAGATGGGACTACTGCATTCCATCAAACCATAGAATGGTTGAGCCAAATCTCTCTTCAATCATTCACCCCCGTGCCATATTCCAAGCATGAATATGGGACTCAAATGAAAAGAACCAACCAGGTCATACCAAGGCTAAACCACCTCACCCTCATCAATAGAAACCGGCTTTATCGTAATCCATCCTAGATCACAAGAGCAACACAATGAACACATCATAACAAGATTTACCGTGAGCTCCATCCAATCACTAGGCCAAACAAGAATGGATTCCACAGGATTTCTCCACCTACACCGTGTGGAAATATCCTGTCTCCTAGTCTCTGAGGATTTACCATAATCCAAACCCAGATCACTAGGCCCTAAACTGAGACCCACTCTACAGGCTTTGCTGCATATTGTAAACCCGGGATTACTAGGCCCAACGGAGAGCCAACCACCTTTTGGCTTTACCGTATATCCTGCCATTCACCATAAATGATTCATAGGCCCACCAAGGGAACACAATCTTGGCTTTACTGCAACTCACAATCTAGCTCAAGGTTCACTAGGCCAGTGGCTTTACCGTGATCCATAGTCTGGTTCATGGACCACTAGTCCATGTGCTCTATCATTCGGAGATCCACCCCACTCAACTTCAAATCCATCCGGCAGTCCAACTCAACCAAAACATGAGAACCCCATCATACCATGGCTATCTGGAAATGGCAAGGCTAGGCTGAAAACATTGTCACACCTGGAAAAACCCATGCCATGATAGAAAAGAACCACATGGAATACCATGCATGCCAAATCTAGCAAGGAAAATACACATGCAATTCGATACCTGCAATGAAGGCTATTGTAGTGGCTTGTTCCTGCCTTTCCCTATTTGATATTTGCTTCCTCTTGCCTCCTTTGCCTTTCTTTCTCCAATACCAAAATTCTCAAAGAAAAATCTAGGCATCCAAGTGTATGAGAGAGAGAGGGAATAATGAGAGAGCTCCAAAAATGAATTGACAAAAGGTTACCAACTGATCCTCAAAAGCCTTTTTAAGGATGTGGCCTCTATTTTCTTCATTTTCCATTATTTTCCTTCATGTTCCTCCTCACATGCAACCTATGACCTTTCACCCCCCTTTTCTCCTAATTTCTATTATTTTCATAAATAATTGTGCCAAAATGCCATTTTGCCTTTGCAAAGCCTTAGCCTTAGCCTTTGCCAATTTCCTTAGCCATAAACAACCAAATGAACACCCCCTAGGATGTCTTGCCCAACATTCAGCTTGGAATAAGTGTTTCATCAACAATGGTTATTGTTTTTAACTTTATTACATGGACTTTTCACCAAGGTTGTTACACCTCATTATCTCTTCATAAATATTATATTGTCCTTCATGTTCTCTTTTCTACCATAACTCTAAATTGTTTAAATATATGAAACACATTAGCTTTTCTTTTTAAGAGATAGACCCACACTTTTATGGAAAAATCATTTGTAATTATTACAAAATATGATGATCGTCCAACAGATATTGTAGAGGATGACCCAAACATTTAAATTGATATAATATATAACACTTTTGCTAGTATGAATTTTCGCTTTAAATTTTTGTCTACATTGCTTTCCAAAAATATAACATCTGCATAAATTCAAATTCAAAGATTTTAAAATTGGAAGTAATTTGTGATTTATTGGTACATGTAGCCCTTTCTTGCTCATATGACTTAATTATTGATGCCATAAATGAGTAGATTTATTTTACTCCTCAAATACCATTGCAACTTTATTGATTTGAGTACTTCCTTTAAGATTGTCAAAGTTTCCAATATTCATAGCCTTCATAACTACCAAAGTGCTCTTGGACACCTCTAAAGCTCCACCTTGACTTGTCCATCTATGGCCTCTAGAATCCAAAACCCCCAAAGAAATTAAGTTCTTCTTCAGTTCAAGCACATGTCTAACCTCTATATTAATGTCCTTATAATGCCATCAAACATTTTAATATTAATGCTTCCAACGCCAACTATCTTACAAGAAAAATTATGTCCCATAAGAACAATACCACCATCAACAACTTGATAAGAAGAAAACCAACTTGTATATGGACACGTGTGATGTGAAGCGCTAGAATCTAGTAGCCATTATTTATAATATTGTGAGACATCGCAAATGGATAAGTCTTCATTAACCATACCTAGAATTGATTCAACCAGTTTTGCTTCCTTTTCAGAGTTTTCTTTGGATTCTTGCCTCTTTTAACATTTTTTCTTGATATGCATGATTTATTACTGTAACAACAAATGTGTTTACCCTTCTTTCGTTTTAACTTTGATCTTGAGGTACCCCTTGAATTTTGCCCTTTTTCTCTAGATTTATCCTTAGCCACCATAGCTTCTAGTGTGGAGGTTTCAAATTGGATTTATTTCACACTTCCTCAGACAAAAATGCTCCCACAACAAAATTAGAATGAAGAGTATTAGTTGTGTTAAAGCTAATGGAAGTGACTAAGTGCTCCTAAGATTTAGATAATGAACACAACAATGTTACTGCTTTATCTTATTCATTAATTTTTATATCCATACTAATTAATTGGAGTGTAAGCGTTGTTAGCGCTTGGAATTCACCTAGGCTGAGATAGACAAACTCTCAAGGCTACATCAAACCATTTCACCTCGTAGCTAGCCCTACGAGGTATGAGAAGGCTCTCTCGGGTCAGATTCGGTAGATCTTTCAATATGATAAGCTGACCAATTAGGATCAAAGATATTAGGCTAGTAAATTGATAAGGGGGGTTGATTTAAATATTTTTGGGTTTTTTGGTGGCAATTGGAGGGAGTGCAACAGGTGCGGGGATTGAGCACAGTTTTTGCAGGGGGATCTTTGGGGCAAGGTAAGAGTGAGCGCTGATGCCTTAATCTGAGATGGATGATCAGGGATGATAGAGAAGGAGCTAAAGAGGGCAAACGACCGTTTGAATCCTCTCTAGACAGCAGAAAACATAAATTTTGAACAAACTAAAAAGCTGAGCATGTCAAAGCATGTATTCACACTTTAAGACTTCGTCTGTCCAAATAGAAGCAAAAGAGAGATGTGGAATACATAAACAAACTTACAAGAACATGTAGAGAACACACCATCAACACAACAATCCACAAGAATCCACAAGGATGTCTGCAAAACCCTGGCCTTCCTCTTCTTTAAATTGCAGAGATAGATGTACAATATACAAAAAAAATTTCTCCCACAAGAGTCCAACCATCAAAATGACAAAGAAAAAACATAATATAGGCAAGCTAACCTCTTCCCTTGCCTCTAGGGGTCGAGCTCATCCTTCTAGGAGCAGTTTGAACTAATTCAAAACTAAGCACTAGATAATAGGCAGCTCAACAACTTGCC
>APFE031615823.1:6194-111385 GCA_000404065.3 Pinus taeda
TCTCTTCCTTAATATATATATATATATATAGATAGATAGGAGGTCCAAGTCTTCCCTAGTACCATATTGCATAATTTGAAGTGACACGTATATTTAAAGGCCCTCTTTTCAATTGTCTAATATTCCTTCTTTGGTTTGACATGTACCTACTTAAAACTCCTACTGCAAGAGTATTGTCTAATATAATATGCACTATATAATACATCAGATTTTGAAAACATGGACATGAGCCTTCTACCTGTTCTTGTGTCTTATCACATTGATTTGCAAATAACTTTGCACCTACATGAATAGGGAACTTTATTGGTTTGCATTTCTACATACTAGACCTTTTCATTAATGTCTCAACATATTTCTTATGATTCAACAACAGTTTCATATTCGTCCAATCTCTTTTAGTTTCCATGCCCAAAATACAATTTGTAGTTGTTGAAGTTGTAACTAGGTTCAGTCTTCAAAACATATGTATTTATCATTGATGTATTTATTATATCTTTGTAAAGCATGTTCTTCATGTTAGAGTAAAAATAATTTATTTTGAGTCAAAAGAAAATTTATTTTTATCATGTCCCGTTTATACATTTAAAGAAAGAAAAAAATTATTTTTATTTTTGAGTCAATAAGTCCACAAGATGAACAAGTCGGCCTAGCCCTCTTAGTGGCACCTATTTGACCCTCGTGGACAGTTATATATAAGAGATAGTTCGACCTCTTGGAGAGCTCATTCATTCAACACAACAAATAGTATCTTTTGCACCTAGTGAAGAAGGAAGAAGGTTGAGTCAAAGGAGAGAGAAGGAAGTCAAGAACATAAGAAGAATATTCCTCATTGACCAAAGTTTGACCCTATTACAACTTGCACATATGGATGAATTTTTCGGTGGAAAAGGGCTGAAATTTTTTGAGGTGATTGTAGGTCAAATTTCGGCCTCTATTGCAGAACTAAAATTTTTTATTTTTTACTATATTAGAGCAGATTTTATCATTGTTGGCTTTAACTTTTGGAGGTGACTTGGAGGAGGGTTTGAATTGGTATCTTGGTGGAAGTTTGGTCTTGTTCTTGGCTTGGATATCTCATTTTGATATGATTCTATAAGGAAAGGATTGTTGGTTTTCCCCTTGTGGATTTTTCCTTGGTTACTAGCCTAATTTCTGGTGTCTCTTGTCTCTTTGTGATCTCTATATTTCTTGAATGATTTAACAATTGTATAATTGCTTGATGAAGAAGACATAAGAAGAAATAAATAATACATTTAATATTCACAAGTAATTATCAAGAAGAAGAATTAATTGTTAAACCACATTGCACTTGGTTTCTCAACATGGAATCAAAGCTAAGGTGAAGGAAGGAAGCTTGAAGATCATAGGTTGTTGGTACTCTTGATTGAAGACATCTTTGTAGAAAATCTCTCTCTTCCTATGGCCAAGTACATAAATGAAGTTCTCAATATTCTAAGGATTCTCCTTTAATCCATCAAACAATATGCCATCACCTTTGTTTCAAAATTGTCTATATCCAAAGAAGTCAAGGATGAAGGTCAATACTCTTCTCTTACATGTTCAATCGATGATGACAATGCATGGGTAATTTATAGTGGAGATTCAAGACATATGGCAGGTGAACGTGGACATCTCAACAATCTATCAAAAGGAAGTTCCTTGCACAAGGTTGAAATTGGAGATAAAAATAGCTATCCATTTAAAGGCATTGGATCTATCTCCATCAAGCTGAAATCTAGTGGGAACATTCATCTTAACAACATCCTCTATGCTCCAGGTTTGAAAAGTAATTTACTTTATATTTCATGTTTAGAAGATAAAGGAGACAGGATATCATTTATTGATGGAAAATTAGTTGTTTGGGCTAAGGGAACTACTATAGAAAGTGATAAGACTATTGGGATTCATGAGGGGAGGTTGTACAGACTTCTAATTCCTCCTCCTCGAGATTTAGTACATATTGACATAAATCCATGTGAATTATGGCACAAAAGATATGTCCATCTTCATTATAAGATATTTTTATCCTTGAGTCAAATGGTTATAGGTATGCCTAAGCTGAAAGAAGAATGTGAAGGAGTTTGTAAAGGGTGTGCCTTTGGAAAAAATGTGAAGAATTAATCATTTCTTAGTAGTGACTCAAGATCCAAAGAAATTGTGGACCTAATCCATTTTGATGTGTGTGGTTCAATGTCTTAAAAATCACTTAGTGGTTATCTATACTATGTAACACTTATTGATGACTATACAAGAAAGACTTGGATCTATTACTTAAAGTATTAAGATGAAGTGTTTGATAAGTTCTAGGAATTCAAGGCCCAAGTTGAGAACATGAAAAAAAAGAGGATAAAGACCTTAAGCTCTGACAATGGAGGTGAATATACATCTAAAGAACTTGTAGCTTTTTGTAAATAAGTTGGGATTAAGAGGGATTTGATAGTTCCCTATAATCCCCAATAGAATGGTCTAGCATAAAGAAATAGGATGTCCATTGAAGAGTGTGTAAGAGCTATGATACATTATCAAGATCTTCCCAAATTCCTATGGGGAGAAGCTTCCATGTCTGTAGTATACATATAAAATATAAGTCTTCATAAAATTCTTGGTGACACGACTCCGGAAGAAGCCTTTACTGGAAAGAATTCTAATGTTGATCATCTCATAATCTTTGTATATCCAGTCTACATTCACATTCCCAAGGATAAAGGCAAGAAGTTGGATCTTGTAGGTATGAGAGGAATCTTCATTGGCTATAGTAATTCATCTAAAGCATATAGAATCTACATCAAAGAACAACGTCGCATTGAAGTAAGTGTTGACTTTTGTAGCTTGGGATGTACTTCACAACCTTGGGTATTGGGTTTCTATGAGTTGGAACCACAAAAGAAATTTATGGGAGAAGTACCCAAGCATTGGGTTTTGCACCCAAAGTTGTGGGCATGAAACCAAGAGCTATTTTGATGATAGGACCATTGTTTCATGTGTGGCACCCTTAATGGAGCAAGGGGAAACTAAGGCAATCTTGGTAGATGTGATTGAATGAGAGGAAAAAAAACTCAGAAAGATCAAGATGGAGAAGGGTGACTCAATTCCTAAGTACTTGACCAAGTTCACCCAATGTCGGGATGAGCTTGGAAGTGTTGGGGTTATTGTTGCAAAAGATGGTCTAGTGAGCCTAGCACTTCTAAGACTTCCCAAGATGTGGCACAGCTACCAAGATTCATTTAATGGTAGGGAGAAGCTAACAAAGGGAGCGATTGTGTTCTGAATCGGTACAAGAAGAGATTCGGCGGAACACTAGAGACGGATCCTCATCAAAGAATGATGATGAGGAGAATTATGCCTTAGTTGGAAAGGTGAAGAAAGGGAAGGGGAAGGCATCCCATTAAAAATCAGACTCCATTCAGAGCGGCAAGAAGAAGGACATGTTGAAAATGAAATGTTTTCACTGTCATGGGCTAGGACACTATGCTACAAAGTGTCTGCACAAGAAGGTCGATAAGAAGCCCTTGGGAGGAGTGGCAAGTGAATCTCTTGCTTCACAATTCGAAATGGATTTCACCCTCATTACTTGCATGGTGTCATTGGTGATGGGTAGTGTGTAGTACCTGGATAGTGGAACATCATTCCATATGACCGGCAACAAAGAGCTCTTCAGTAACTTGGAGGAGAAGGACCTCCATATGCACATCGATATGGGAGATGATGGGAGGTATAGCACGACCTGCATCGGTATTATTATCTTTCAGAGGGAGACTGGTTCTCCCCTCACATTGAGAGATGGCATGTATGTTCTAGTTTTGAAGAAGAACTTGTTTTTTGTTTCCATGTTGGAGGATCCAGGCTATGAGGTGATATTTAGTAAGGGAAAGGCTTTCCTTTTTCACATAGCCATAGGACAGGTGAAGCAGATCGGGGTTTGAGTGAAGAATGTCTATAAATTGGAGGAAGAAGACTGCGCTTCTTTGAGCACTAAAGCAGAGAAGGTGAAGAACTATGAGATCAGTGAGTTGTGGCATAGAAGATTTGGTCACTTGCAACACGAAGCTTTGAAGATCATGCAGCAAATCTCTACATGACTTCCCAAGGGTAAACTAAAGCAGAGACACACATACAAAGGGTGTACAATGGGGAAGTACACCAAAGCTTCCTTTCATGACAAAGATAGTCGAGCGCAAGCGATCCTTGATCAAGTTCACTCAAATGTGTGTGGACCATTCTCGACAACATCCATGTCCAAGCACAGGTATTATGTTATATTTGTTGATTATTTTTATCATAAGTGTTGGATTTTCTTCATGCAAAAGAAAGATCAGATGTTCACTAAATGTTGTGAATTTAAAGCACTTGTCGAGAAAGATACTAGCAGGAAAGTTAAATCTCTCAAAAGCAATAACGGTGGAGAATATGTGTCAAATGAATTCAAGAAATTATGTGATTTAGAAGGCATTTGACAGGAATTGATAACACCTTATAACCCACAGCATAATGGGGTGGTTGAAAGGAAGAACAAAATTATTGTGGGAGCAGCACGGGCGATGTTACATGATCAGGGTCTACCGTTGCACTTGTGGGCCAAAGCATGCAACACAGTTGTTTATTTGTAGAACAAAATCCCTCATCATATTCTTGGGATGAGTACACAAAAATAAGCCTTTTTCAGGGAAGAAACCAGATGCGACACACTTCTGGATATTTTGTTCATCAGTCTACTATCATGTTACCAAGGATGTAGGGAAAAATCTAGAGCCAACAGCTAAGTTGAGCATATTTATGGGGTACATTGATGCACCTCACACTATCGGGTGTATGTGTCATCCAACAGGATGACAGTGGTTCGTAGAGATGTAAAGTTCAATGAAGAGACGGCTATGAGATGTTCCCTTGAGAGGGAGCTTCAGTTAAATGCAGATGAGGAGCTTTGAGCTCCAAAGGAGGAACCTTAGGATGATGTGGAGAAGCCACATGCAGAGGAGTAGAGAGTGGAAACACCCACTCATGCAGAGACTTCCAAAAGTGGGAGAAAGCGCACCAGAGAGACTGACAGGTTATTGCATGATGCTAGAGAGAATGTGGGAGTAGCCACATCACAACGCAGGCAGAGGAGGTCACTAGAGAGGTACACTGGCTTCATGGCTCTGATGAGCGAGAGAGTAGAGATTGAGCCATCCTCATTCGAGGAAGCAGTGCAGCAATTAGTGTGGGTTGATGCCATGGTTGAGGAGTATGACTCCATTATCAGAAACAGTGTTTGGGAGGTGGTCCCAAGACCAGCAGACAAGTCAATGGTGAGTTCCAGATGGCTTCACAAGGTAAAGTAAGCAGTGGACGGGAGTGTGGAGAAACACAAGTCCAGATTTGTGGCCAGAGGGTTCTCTCAGGTGGAGGGAACTGATTACGATGATATATTTTCTCCTGTAACAAGGTACTCATCAATTAGATATATTATAGCACTATCAGTGCAAATGGGATGGAAGATACATCTGATGGATGTAAAGGCAACATTCCTCAACGATATGATTGAGGATAAGTGTATATTGAGCAGTTGAAAGGATTTGAGACCTTCAACAAAGAGTCACATGTGTGTAGACTCAAGCGAGCGTTTTATGGACTGAAACAAGCACCCCATGCTTGGTACACCAGGATTGACAGTTATTTCATCGGATTGGGCTTCACCAAAAGTGAAGTAGATTTGAACATTTACCATATTGTGGTTGCAGGTAAATTGTTGGTTATTGTATTATATGTCGATAATTTAATTCTGATAGGTGATGAGAAGATAATTAAGTCTTGAAAAGAGGATCTTGCAAGAGAGTTCGAGATGAAGGACTTGGGGCTCATGCATTACTTTCTTGGTATGAAGGTATGGCAAGGAGATGAAAAACTGTTTGTCTCTCAGGACAAGTATGCCAACAAGATATTGAAGAAGTTCCACATAGAGATCAACAAACCCATGGAGATTCCTCTAGCTGGTAACTGAAGGAAGGAGGATGCTACTTCAGGTGAAGTAGTGGAGGCTATTGTTTATAAATAGCTTGTGGGTTCACTTATGTATTTGGTGAACACACGACTGGACATGTGTTTTGCAGTTAACTAGCTTAGTTAAGCCAATCAAACTGTATTGGAAGGCATATAAACATGTGTTGAGATACCTCAAAGGCACCACTCAGTTTGGTCTTTGGTATAGGCATATAGAGGGAGTGAAGCTTCAAGGCTTCATAGATGCAAATTGGGCAGGGAGTCCATCCGACAGGAAGAGCACATCAGGGGGAATCTTTAGTATTGGGTAAGCAATAGTTTCTTGGGACAACATGAAGCAGAGATCAGTTGCACTCAATTGAGCAGAAGCAGAGTACATGGCTGCTAGTCAAGCAGCTTGTGAGGCTATCTAGATGAGGAAGATCCTTGTTGGGTTGTTCAGTCAGCAGTTGGATCCAACAGTGATTTACTGTGACAACATGGTTGTATAAAAATCTATGACAATCCAGTTTTTCATAGTAAATCCAAGCATATTGACATCCAGTATCACCATCTATGAGATTGTGTGCAGAGAAGAATCATGTTGCTGGAGTGCATTCCTACAAAAGAGCAGGATGCAAATATTTTTACAAAGGCATTGCCAAGATGCAAATTCGAGTTTCACAGAGGCAGGATCGGGGTAGCAGATAATCCCTTTCTTGTTGAGAGGAAGTGTTAAAAATAGTAACAAGAAAATCCTAATTTAGTTTGTCCTTGAATTAAATTGTAATTCTATTCTCATAGCATCTTGTAGCAGTTAACTAAGTTAAGTTGACTTAGTTGGCTTAGTAAATTCGAGTTCGAAGTCTATCTAGAGTCATGTAGAGTGATCCCTAAGTTTTAGGGGCCTGGGCTGAGTTATTATTGAGTTGTAATTATTTAATTCAGTTTACATGAGTTAAATTCAGTTAAACTAGTTCTAACTGTTGGAGGAACTAGTGAGTGGTTAAGTGAATTAAATTTGATTTAATTCGCATGCAATGATCAATCAGATAATTGATAATTCACTCAAAAATAGCTCATGTATGTTAGTCCAGAGGAAGACCTAGTTGAGATTAGATTTTAGGGACAGTGTACTATCTATCAGTTGTAAAATCATCTAATTTTAAATTGGTGATGCATGCAACCAGAGGAAGGCCTATGGATGGATTACGCAATTATTAGTGAGGAATTTCCCAATTAAATATGGGCTAATTCCCAAGGGAACAACACAAGGAAGTAGGGGCTTGGCAGGCAGCATATTTGGCTAAGTATTGGCTTGAGCTGGTTTGTGAAGCAGTGAGATAGATTGTGCTTGTGCAGAAATTGTTCGGATTGAACAAGCATTGTATTTTCTTCTCAAATCTTTTGGTTAATGCAATATACCGATAGCGAGGTTTTTAGCTGAGGCTTTCCTCAAATAAATTATTGTGTTATGTGTGATTGAAATTCTTCCTTTTTTGCTTCGTGATTTCATTGATCAATTTTTATTTTCACAGATGAGTAGAGTAGATTCAAGTCAATTGTTTTAGCATATCACAATCTGTAGTTTGAATCTACAATAAAATTATACAAAACCAAGGTCATGGAACACGTATTCTAGGATGAATGTTGGGAAAAACATAGAGACAGGTATTACTGGTGATTAATTAATGGTTATGGAAATTGGCAAAGGAAAAGAGGCAATAATTGACATTTTATTTATGAAAAAAAGGAGAAAAAGGAGATGAATGGCCACATATTTGCATGAGAGGGAAATTGAAGGAAAATGAGGAAAATATAGGCCTCAATGATAAAAAGGGTTCTGAGGATCAATTCACAACCTTTTGTCAGTTCAATTTTGGAGCTCTCTTCTATTCTCTCATTCTCTCATACTCTTGCACATTTAGAGCATTCTTGGGGCATGATTGGAGCACTCTAATATTCACTTGGATTTGGAGAAAGAAGGAAAAGGAAAGTAGGAAATCACAAGGGAATAATTGGAGTGGCTGATACAATTGGATTGCTTTGCAGGTAATAGGTTGCATGTGTGTTTTCCTTACTGATTTATGGATGCATGGCATATGCATGTGATTATTTGGTTATGTTTTGTCTTTGGCATGGAGGATTTCCTGGATTGATAATGGTTTTAACCATGCCTTTCCATTTCATGGATAGCCATGGTGTTGTGGATTTTCCCATTTGATTGTTTTCTAGTTGGTGTTCATAATTCCTTATCGTTGTGGGTTGGAAAAAACACTGTGGAAGCCCTGGAATAGCTTGAGTTGATTTACTAGTCCCTAGATCTAGGTTGGACAAACACTATGGAGCCCTGGAAGGTTGTGGGTGGAGTTACTAGTTCCTGGAGCCCTAGATAGCTTGGGTACAGACCGATTTGGTTGGTGTTAGTGATGTCCAACTATGAGGTGGAATCACTAGTTGAGGGTTAAGGTGGTTTAGCCTCTCGAAGCCCTAGTTTTGTTATGTTTCGTTCATTCCATGAGATCCCACATTCATGCCTGGAATATGGCACAAGGGTGATTGGTTGAAGGAGAGATTTGGTTCAACTCCATCCATGGTCGGGTGGTACGTGAAAGTCCCTAGCTTGGTTGGTATTTTCATATATTAATAAGATTTATTATTCTATTGTGATTCATGCATATTTATATTGATTATATTGGTGATATTATGGTCAAGTTGCCATGGTTCCTATGCTGGTTATTTACTAGTTATTTTTTGGTTACATGATGTATGTTATTTATTGCTCCTGCCATGAATGGTTTAGCTATTGATTGGCTGATGAATGTATGGACTAATAAGTGTTGTTGCAGCTATGTGGAGAGGGCATAAGTCCTTTTTGGTGATTATCATATGAATCTTAGACTTTTATGATCATATATGCATTCATGACCTGTAGCTTACATGCATGCCATGTGTTTGACGAAATGCCTAGTATGTTCTGGTCAATCTAGGGCAAGTTCTAAGTTGAGATTGAATGTTTAGCTTTGTCATTGTGTCAATTTTGATTCTCTGGTGAGCTTATTGAATTAATGAAGAGATATGTATTTATGACCTACAAGTACTATGTACACAAAGTGTTTGTATAAATGAGTAATTCATACCTCTAACTTCCTAGGGTCATAAATTTGGCATACAATCTTTGTTTGACTATCATAATACCTTGTTTTGAAGATCTCCATGAGGAGGATAAACATAAATTAGGGAATTGTTTTAACACTTTTATGGTCTCTCTGTTTTCCCAGAAAATGTCATTTAGGCCCTCAAAATGGCCTTGAAAGTTTAGAACCTAAGAAAACTGCCAAAATTAGAAATCTTTGTTAAATTTAAGGAGACGAAATTGAAAAGAACTAGTGTTGGGTCAAGTTGGTTTGATAACAGTGTGATCATGTGTCATTGGGTGTTTGCAGTCAATTCTAGACATACGGACCCATTTTCTATAAGTGCATCATCTTGGCAATCAGGTCTCACATAGTGGGTCTCATCTTCATGTTTACCCTAGTGAGCAAGTTAAAGTGGGCAAATATGGGGTGAGGTTGTTACAAGGTGGTATCAGAGCTCCCAAGCTCAAACACTTGGACTGGATGGGCTAGATGTGATTGTTATGCATGCATGTTAGTTATTGATATGTTAACTATGCATGCATTGTGATGGTCACTGTTGTGGTCTTGTGTCGCTATAATGTTGATGTTAAGACAATTAATATGTTAATTTCATTTGATATATATATAGATATATAGATATATATGTCATGCTAATCCGGATTGATTGTGCACATGAGATAACCTCCCCTAAACTTCACTAAGGTATGTTTGATCATATTTATATTTGGTTTATTTGACATGGTATGTCTGCAAGAAGAAGATCAGAGATGACAAGCAAGATGGTGGATTGCAGTTCACGTGACTCTCCTTATAGATAAATGAGTGGCAAAAAGATGAGTACTCTCCTGAAATAGTAGACAGCTTGAGAAGTTAAAAGGCAGAAATCAGAAGTTGCAAAGCAAATAATTGTTGGATCATTCATTCACAGGAAAGGCTTGCCAAAGCTTAGGAAAAGAAAGCAGAGGTCAATGTAGTGATACTTCAGAGTTTATTATATTTGTAGATACAAGGACAACCATGGATCAGTTATGGACATGAAATGGGGCATATAGTAACAGGTCTCATGGAGGACACAGGTCAAACAAGGTTTACACTGTCAGAGGTGGCAGATGGATGGATACACCTGACAAGAGAGGTAGTGGTTATGGGTTCTATTATAGTTTTATATCAGAGAGATAGCATGGTCATAACCATTATCAACCTTACAGGAAGAGTGAGAAGCAGTACTTACCAAATGATTTCAAGAAAGCCAAGCCTGCTACCTTTAATGGAGAGTTGAAGAAACCAGAAGATGCATAAGCATTATTGCTTGGGATGAAGAGGTTCTTCAAGTTGCATGATTATACAAATAACATGAAGGCCAGGATAGTTATTTTCAGTCTAAAAGGGAAAGCAGACATCTTGTGGGAAGATCTGACGTGTGTTAGACGTATCAAGACAGAGGAATTAAGATGGCATGAATTCAAAATACTTTTCAGAAAGAAGTACCTGTCAAAGAGATACTATGACGGTAAGGCTGAGTTATACGAGTTGAAGATGGGGTTTATAACAGATGAAGAGTATATGACTAAGTTTCTGGCATTGTTGAGTCCTGCTACGGATTCTACACGAGGGAGGGGCCGCATCGATTTATCGTCCTATTTTCCAAAAATGAGGGATTTATCGCCATCCAATCAATGGTGAGGCCCCTATCTTTATCGGGTACTCACTCATTCCGATGCCCCCCCACCCAATTTATGTGCCATATGTTAAGGATGAGAAGACGAAGGTTCAAAGATTTGTTAGTGGATTCTCATTGGCATTTAAAGATCAGATTGAGTATGATGGGCCTCGGTCATTGGAGGAGGTCATTGGGAAGTTGACGCATTGTTATGAGTAGTCTAAGCATAATTTGGAACCTAAGTAAGGTTGGAAATGTAATGGAAAGACTAAATGAAAGTGGGATAAGAAGTGAGGAATACCTCAAGATGCAAGTAACAAGGAGAATGCAGTGTCGTACAAGAAGTTCAATGCAGCTGACAGAGGACATGGATTTCAGCCTGAGGAGCAGAACAAGGGTGATGATAGGAGGCCTTTACAATGTTGAACTTGTGGAAAGGATCATCATAAGAGATATTGTCCACAACATCAGGGTGGAAGACCTCAAATTTATAGTGTTCAGGAGGCATAGGCAGTGGGGGATGTTGGACTAAGAATTCCTTGAATTTATGCAGCATTGGATGATAGGCAGGTTGATCATCAAGAATCTATTATCGAGATGGAAGGTAAGCTTTTTGATCAAGTTGTTTCTATTTTTATTGATCTTAGATATAATTATAGTTATGTTAGTCCTAACCTAGTGGATAAGTGTGGCTTGAATAAAGAAGTGCACGCAGAATCTTGGTTGGTGCACTTGACTATAGGGACCAAGAAGAGAGTTCACCATTGGGTGAGATCTTGTGCATTTGATTTCAATGGTATGCCTAAGTCAACACATCTAAATGTGCTTCCATTGGGATCATACAACATGATTTTGGGCATGGATTGGTTGTACCTTCATAGGACTAAGGTATATTTCTATGATAAGGCTATTGAGTGCTTGGATGATGATGGAGAGATGAGAATCTTACATGGTAAGAAGAAGTCTACATCAATGAGAATGGTTACAGTTACGCAGGAAAAGCGCAGTAGTAGGAAAGGATGTGTATTGTTTTCAATTCATATTTCTAGTGAAAAATGGAAGGATGTTGAGGGTGTTGAAGTCTTCAAAAGGTATATGATTTTGCAGCAATTTCAAAATGTGTTTCTAGTAGAGATTTTAGAGTTACCGCCTCATAGGAAAGTGGAATTTTCTATTGAGTTGATTCCACTGGTAGAGTTTTCATAAAATAATTAGTATCAGGAGCCCTTAAGAATGAGTATGTTTAAGGCACTTTATGGGTGGAGTTGTAATTTAGTTGGAGTGATCCAGTGAATAGGGTATTAATTGGACCGGATATGTTGGTAGAGATAGAATAGGAAAAGCAAGTTATTAAAAGGAATTTGAAGGAAACACAGGATAGGTAGAAGATTTATGCAGATCATCATAGAGCATTTAAGGGGTTTCGGGTTGGGGAGCATGTGTACTTGTGCATCAAGCCCAAGAGGAGCTATTTGAGCATTGGATCATGTGCCAAGATGGAACCTCGATATTGCGAGCCTTACGAGATCCTTGAGAGGATTGGACCAATGGCCTACCAACTTGCACTACCTCTGACAGTGGAAGTCCATGATGTTTTCTATGTTTCATTGCTTAAGAAGTATGTCTAGGATGTCGATCGTTTGATTAACTAGTCTGTATTGCAGGTGGAACCATAGGGAGAATTATAGACATAACCAAAATGCATATTGCAACAAAAATAGCTCATGCTCTGGAATAGAGCAATCGAGCAAGTTAAAGTGCATTGGAAGAACTTTGGGCCTGATGAAGCTACATGGGAAATGGATGATCAATTGTGGGCTATGTATCCTTCTCTATTCACTAATTGGTTGGATGTGTATTGATATATGTTTTGATGTTGTATTTTGGTTATGTCTATGTATATGCATATGTATGTAAATATCACATCGAAATGTGTTATAAAGCTCTAATAAGTGGTATGGTGTTCATGATATGATTGGTTATGTCTTCAGCAATATGATATGACATAAATGTTGTATTGAATTGTGTTATAAAGCTCCATGGGTAGCATGTGTTTTGTTGGTTTATAAGTGTCTGAACATCAAGGACGGTGTTCCCCTAAGGGGGGGGTGTAATAGCCCCTGGTTGATTTCCTATGTAAATAAATATAAAACCAAGGTCATGGGACACGTATTCCAAGATGAATGTTGGGTAAAACATAGTGATGGGTATCACAAGTGATTAATTAATGGCTATGGAAATTGGCAAAGGAAAAGAGGCAATAATTGATATTTTATTTATGAAAATAAAGGAAAATAGGAGAAAAAGGAGATGAAGGGTCACCAATTTGCATGAGGGAAATTAAAGGAAAATGAGGAAAATAGAGGCCTCAATGATAAAAAGGCTTATGAGGATCAGCTCACAACCTTTTGTCAATTCATTTTTAGAGCTCTCTTCTATTCTCTCATTCTCTCATACTCTTACACACTTAGATAATTCTTAGAGCATGCTTGGAGCACTCTAGTATTCACCTGGATTTGGAGAAAGAAGGCAAAGGAAAGCAGGAAAGTGCAAGGTAATAGTTGGATCAACTGTTACAATTTGATTGCTTTGTAGGTAACAAGTTGCATACGTGTTTTCCTTGTTGATTTGTGGATTCATGGCGTATGCATGTGATTATTTGGTTATGTATTGTCATTGGCATGGACGATTGCATGTATTGACAGTGGTTTAGCCTTGCATTTCCATTTCCTAGATAGCCATGGTGTTGTGGGTTTTCCCAAATGATTGTTTTCCGATTGGTGCTTATAATTCCTTATTGTTGTGGGTTGGAACAAATTCTCTAAAAGCCCTGGAACAGCTTGGGTTGAGTTACTATTCCCTGGAGTCGAGTTGGACAAACACTTTAGAGCTGTGGAAGTTTATGGGTTGAGTTACAAGTTCCTGGAGACCTAGAGAGCTTGGGTAGAGACTGATCTGGTTGGTGTTAGTGATGTCTAACCGTGAGGCAGAATCACAAGTTGAGGGTTGAGGTGGTTTGGCCTTTGGAAGCCCTAATTTGGTTTTGTTCGATTTATTCCATCATATCCCACATTCACGGTTGGAATATGGCACGGGGGTGATTGGTTGAAAGAGATATTTGGTTCAGCTCAATCTATGGTCAGGTGGTACGTGGAAGTCCCTAACTTGGTTGGTATTTTCATATATTAATAAGAGTTATTTCTCTTCTGCGATTCATGCATATTTGTAGTGATTATGTTGGTGATATTATGGTTGAGTTGTCATGGTTCCTATGTTGTTTATTTATTGGTTATTTTTTGGTTACATGATGTATGTTATTTATGGATCCTGTCATGAATGGTTTAACTATTGATTGGTTGATGAACATATGGACTAATAAGTGTTGTTGCAACTATGTGGAGAGGGAACAGGGCCTTTTCGGTGATTCTAAGATGAATCTCAAACTTTTATGATCAGATATGAATTCATGACCTGTAGCTTACATGTATGCCATGTGTTTGATGAAATGCCTAGTATGTTTTGGTCAGTCTAGGTCAAGTTCTAAGTTGAGATTGAAATTTAAGCTTTTTCATTGTGTCAATTTATGATTCTATGGTGAGCTTATTGAATTAATGAACATATATGTATTTATAACCTACATGTACTATGTAAAAAAAGTGTTTGTATAAATGAGTAACTCAGACCTCCAACTTCCTTGGGTCATAACTTTGGCATACGATCTCTGTTTGACTATCATAATACCTCATTTCGAAGATCTCCATGAGGAGGCCAAAAAATAAACTAGAAAATTGGTCTAAAACTTTTCTAGTCTCTTGCTTTTCCCTAAAATTTTCGTTTATGCCCTCAAAACAGCCTCGAAATTTCAGAAACCAAGAAAACGCCAAAAATAGAAAATTTTGTTAAATTTAAGGAGATGACACTGAAAATAAATAGTGTTGGGTCAAGGTGGGGTGATAACAGTGTGATCATGTGCCACTGGGTGGTTGCAGTCAGTTTTGGACATATGGACCCAATTTTCCATAAGTGCATCTTGGCAATTGGGTCTCGCATAGTAACTCTCATCTTCATGTTTACCCTAGTGAGCATGTTAAAGTGGGTAATTGTTGGCATTATGATACATATGTTGTACTTGATGGAAACCCACTCATCTCAGATGATAAATTATAGTGCAGCAAAGTTCATGCACTTTCATGCAGAGAAAAGTTACTTTCATGCAGAGAAAAATTCACGCACTTTCATGAAGAGAAAAGTTCCTTTCATGCAGAGAAAAGTTCACGCACTTTCATGCAGAGAAAAGTTCCTTTCATACAGAGAAAAGTTCACGCACTTTCATGCAGAGAAAAGCACACGCACATGGGAAATCTTATGGTTGGTTCATGGTATTAGTCTGACAGTTTTTGATCCTATGGTTTTGGTCCGCGGTATTGCATCCAAAAGAGTTGAAACCAAGTATTGGGTCTGTGATATTGTTTTGTTATGGTTTTGGACCATGGTATTGAGTAAGGCCTAAGACTATAAAAGGAGAAGAAGATAATTAGGCAAATGTATGGAAAAAGACTTGAATATCTGATGTAATATGAGATCCAGTATGCAGGATATGGGTTATGATGCATTTCTTGATCTAAGCTAAGGAGGGATATCACCGGTTGATGGAGAACAAGATATAAGGATAGATCAGGATCAAATGGTTTGAAATGAATCATCTTTATATGGTTTGATCATGGATAGAGTAGATCTGAATTATTGATGCATGTTTTACTGTACACATGTTATGATCTGGGTATGATTGATGTATGAAACAGCCACAAAGTCATGATTGAATATGTATAGATCTGTACGCGGGTTGGCTTTGGCAAAAGCGCGTATATACGTTGGTTTGATTCATCGTAGTAGCATATACATAATGAAGTATGATGTTTGAAGTTGCAATTGGGTTTGATTGTTATTGCAGAGTTCTGTAGTCTGCTCCGTGTTCTGGTGATTGTATTGTTGACAAGGTTTCAATGTTTTAGTGATTCAGAATTGATGATGCTAGTATTGATTATTTTGTGCTTCGATGATATTGATGGGTCCAGTATGAAAATTGGATGAAACGTGGCCTTCAGATTATAGTGTTGTGCTTCAAGAGTATCCATTCTGAAAATGTATGAAACGTGGTACCTGGAGGAATAAAGAGAAGGTTGTTGCCTTCTGTATGTCAGCACCTACATACTAGTACATCAGCTAGTACAAGAGCTAAGGGGGTGGTAGCTCCCTTCCTGTAGCAGCTGGAGAACGAGTAAAGGTTGGAGCATTCAGTAGGCCAGCACCTACATGCTAGTAAGTGGATCGGCTAGTACAAGAGCTAAGGGGGTTGTAGCTCCCTTCCAGGAGATTCTGGAGAACGAGAGAAGGTTGTAGTCTTTTGCAGGTAGAAGCCTGTGTACTGGTATAAGACTGCACCAGTACAAAACTATTGTAAAAGAAGTTTCTTATTAAAAGAAGATAGAGACGACTTGCAGCAGGTGGTTTTCACCCCCTTTGGGTTTCCACCTTATATCATGATGTTCATGTGTGCTTCTTGTGTGTGATGATTTTTTCTGTTTTACTGCACCTGCTTACTATACATATGGTTAAAGAAGTTCTGATGCACTAACTAAAGATCAACATTTAATGGATTAATTGAATCATATGTATTCTAGATATACGCTAATTGCATTAGACACAGTTTTGTATACACGTGGGTTCCATTAATTGAAGTAGAGTATATGTATCTAAGTATGGAAATGAAAAAGTTTATTGATTTGATAATACTGATTCACCCCCCTCTTGGTATTATTTCCAAAAAAATATGGGGTGAGGTGGTTAAAATCTACTTGGCTTAGAACAACATTACAAGGAGTGGAAGGACATACAACTCTAAGTGGAACATTCAGAGAAAGTAAAAGACCCAAAACGTATTCCAGTTATGCATCATATATGACCAAGATTATTGAATTAGAACCCTCTACCTATGAAAATTTTGTTGAACAAGAAGTATGGAAGAATGTAATGATGGAAGAATATCAATCAATAATGAAGAACGATGTTTGGGAAATTTTCCCTAGACCAAAAGGCAAATCAATTGTGATTTCCAAATGGGTGTACAGGATCAAACATGCAACTCATGGAATTATTGATAAATACAAGGCAAGATTTGTGGCTAGAAGTTTCTCACAACAAGAAGTAATAATTATGATGAAACTTTTGCCCCTACAGCCATGCCCACAACAATTAGACTCTTATTTCTTTGAAACTTTTATTGGATGGAATATACTTCAAATGGATGTGAAGACTGCTTTCCTTAATGGCACAATTGATGAAGAAGTGTACAAAGAAAAACCTCAATGATTTGAGGTCCATGGGAAGAATCCCATGTATGCATATTAAAGAAAGCTCTATATGGTTTAAAACAAGCTCCTAAAGCATGGTATGGTTGTATGGATGCCTATTTTGTAAGACTTTTTGTTAAAAGTGATGCAGATCCAAATCTCTACATCAAAGTAGTAAAGAATTAATCATTGATTATATTTCTATATATGGATTATTTATTAATAACAGGTGTAGAGCATCTCATTCTTTAGTGTAAGAAGGAACTAGAAGTAGAATTTGACATGAAGGATCTTGGATTAAACCATTGTTACTTGGGACTTGAAGTTTGGCAGAAACCTTGAGGAATCTTTCTTGGTCAAGGAAAATATGTGATCAAGAGTCTATAGAAATTTGGGATGATGGATTGTAAGCCAATGGCAACTCCAATGATAACCAATTTGAATAATTTGGGAAGTTCATATTCAAATCTTGTTGATCCAGCATCATATCGGTAGTTGATTGGTTCTCTAATGTATTTAGTCAACACCCAACCAGACATATGCTTTGTTGTAAATATTTTGAGCCAGTTTTAAATGGAGGCCAAACATGATCATTGGGTGGAAGAAAATTACATCATGAGCTATCTTCATGCTACGATACATCAATGTTTGAGATATGTTGTAGGAAAAGAGATTCAATTATTATGTTACACTAATTATGATTTGGCTAGAAGGGTTGATAATGAGAAAAGTACTACTAGTGGTTGTTTTTGTTTGGGAACTGCTATGATTTCTTGGATGAGTGGAAAAAAAATATTGTTTCACTAAGCATTGTTGAACTTGAATAATTGGCAGCTAGTGAAGCTAGCTCATGAAGATGTTTGGCTCCGTCAATTACTTGTTGATCTGTTTGAAGGTGTGTTGGATCCGACCATAATATTTTGTGATAATCAAAGTTGCATAAAGTTGACATAGAACCTGGTCTTTCATGTAAGGTCAAAGCACATTATTATTAAGTACCACTATGTTCAAAACTTGGTGCAGGATAGAGTCGTGAAGCTACACTATATCTCCATTGACGAATAGGTAGTTGACATTTTTGCAAAGTCCCTTCCTAAGGGAAAGTATAAGAATTTTCGAGACATGCTTAGACTTGTGGATAACTCCTCCCAAATTGAGAGGGAGTGAGTATGGACTCTTAGTTCTCATTATGCCATGTATTGTGGCTAAGACTACAAGTTGTAAGTCAAGTACATGGACACAGATAGGGAGAATGGTGGATTGGATAAGCATCTTGAACAAAAATTCTTGAGTCATGTATTGTATCTTATTAGGATTAACACGTTAAGTCAAGTACATGGACTCGGTTAAAGAATGGTCCAATGGACTAACATTTCCTTATGACAAGTAGGAAATGGTCTTGAGGACGACAAACTCTGGTGAACCTAGGTGGACTATGTTCCTCAGATAGGTAGTGTGGTGTCATATTAAATTCCTCCCAACATTTTGTTGTGACCTAATGGAAAGATAGAGCTTACTTTTCAAGGCCTTGGTAATTTGACAATGTTGGTTATGATGATGTTATCATTAATGATGCTTATCAATCTAGACCCTTTCTTATATGAATATTTCAACTTGAGAATATGTCAGTGAGTCATTATGAATACCTCCCTAGTTAAGAGGGATAGTTGAAGTTGTAACTAGGTTCGGTCTTCATAACATATGTATTTATCATTGATGTATTTATTGGATATTTGTAAAGTGTGTTCTTCATGCTAGAGTAAAACAAAAACAAAAAAATTATCATGTCCCTTTTGGACATTTAAAAGAAATAATTTTTTTATTTTTATTTTTGAGTCAATAAATCCACAAGATGACCAAGTCACCCCTCCTTGGACAATTCGGCCTAGCCTTCCAAGTGGCACTTATTTGACCCTCTTGGACAACTATATATACGACACAATTCAACCTCTTGGATAGCTCATTCACTCAACACAACAAATAGTATCTTCTACACCTAGCGAAGAAGGAACAAGGTTGAGTCAAAGGAGAGAGAAGGAAGTTAAGAACACAAGAAGAATATTCCTTGTTGACCTAAGTTTAACCCTATTGCAAATTGCACGTGTGGATGAATTATTCTTTGGAAGAAGTTTGAATTTTTTGAGGTGATTGCAAGACTAAAATTTCTGATTTTTTACCAAATTAGAGCATATTTGACTAGCATTGAATTTGACTTTTGGAGGTGACTTGGAGGAGGGTTTGACCTAGTATCTTAGTGGCAGTTTGGTCTTGGCCTTGGCTTAGATATCTCATTTTGTTCTGATTCTAGAAGGAAAGGATCGTTGGGTTTTCCCCTTGTGGATTTTGCCTTGGCTACAAGCATAATTTTTGGTGTCTCTTATCTCTTTGTAATCTCTATCTTTCTTGAATGATTGAACAATTGTATAATTTCTTGATGAAGAAGACATAAAAATTAATAAAGAAGACATTTAATCTTCACAAGTAATTATCAATAAGAGGAATTAAGTGTTAAACTACATTGCACTTAGTTTCTCAACAGTAGCAGTGATATCTTTCATATCAACTTTCGAAGACCACTGAGTTTTAACATCCTTTATTATTTTATTGTTGTTTCCAATCATCAACATTAAATACCACATAAATAAAATGGTTACCAGCCTGCTTGGAATACACATAATGATTAACATTGCATATTGAGAAAACAAGTCCCAATGTATAAGTATCAAATTTTCGATACCACATTCTTGGATATTGTTTTAATCCATACATGGACTTCTTAGACTTGCAAACTAGCTCATTCTTTCCCTTCATAACAAAACCTTTTGGTTATGTCATATAGATTGTCTCTTTGAGATCGATATGTAGGATTGTTGTCTTACATCCATATGATCTACTTCAAGATCAAAAGTAGTAGTATTAAACATACAAAAATCCAATATAAATTAATTTAGCAACAAGAGAAACAAACACCACCAAATTAATTCCCTCCACTTGCGTATATCCATTTGCTACTAGGCTAGATTTATACTTCTTTACCTTGCCTTCAATAGTCAACTTCTTCTTAAACTCCCATTTTCTACCGATAGGTTTTCTTCTAGCAAATAACTCAACTATATACCAAGTCTCATTTTTATTCAAGCTGGTAGTTTCTTCAACCATGGCTTTCTTCCAGAGTTAACTATCCTCTAAACCCAATTCCTCACTAATAGTTCTAGAGTTATCATTGATTATAGATATAACAAACGTAAAATAGAAATCTGATAGTATATACATTTTGGTTGTCTAGTTTTTTAAATTAATCTTAGAAAGGCTAGAGTTTCAGTTTCTTCCTTCTTTGGTTCTTTATGTCGAGCCATCTTCTCCATCCTCCAAATCAAACTCTATTATATTTGGTGTTTTTTCCTATGGTTGAATTTATTTTTTGGGAACAACTTAAACTACTCTAAATACTACACCTTGACTATAAAGAATATTCATCATTATTGGGTACCAAATTTTATAACCTTTTACACAATACTTTGACAAAATAAAGATACATTTTCTAATTTTATTATCCAACTTACTTCTATTTCCACTCGGAACATGTATTGTTAGAGCCTAGAAATTTTTTTGTTAATTCTTTTTAAGTATGGGACCACATAAGAGGATCGAGGAGCATGGAATGCATAGATAGTGCGTAGCAAGGGGCTGGAGTAGGAGGTGAGGCATGATGCAGGGAGACGTCGTGCAAGAAGGCGACAGTGGCGTCCGAGGAGAAAAGACGTGTGCAAAGAAGAATAAGAAGTTAGGATTTTGAAGTAGGGGTGGAGTGGGTAAGGGATGCCATGGCAAGTAATAATTACAGATATTTTGCAAGTGAAGGGAGGATGGTGGAGTGGAACAACTAGGTGGGAGATATTTCAAAAGGTGGTTAATTTGCATGGTCCAATTCAGAGGAAGGATTAGGAAATATCTTAACAGACCATGAGATAGATGGAACGATAAGGGAGAGAGTTGAGAAGGTTCAAAGAGATTCCAGGTAGAGATAAAAGGGAATGTTCAAGATAGATCGGGGTTAGAAGGTGAACCAAAGGAGCTTTCTCAATGAATAATATATCGAGTCATCAGCTACTAGAGGAGACGATTATCACTTTCCTTATAATATGTCTATCTGTGTTCATCTGTCTCTAGTCATAGGCGTAAATGGTTGAGTTTGTAGTTTCTATGTAGCCCTGGTGTTGTATATATATATATATATATATAATATATATATGTGTGTGTGTGTGTGTGTATGTATATATATATTGTTGGTTTTGGATTGTTGATGGTTTCCTGTTTAGTAAGCTATGTAGAGATAATGGCTAGTGAACCTAGTTGTGTAATTGTTGGATTGTAGCGAATGGAACCTTTTGCTTATATAATGATATAATATGATGGATGGTTGGGTTGCTCATTATGATTTGAGTTACTGTTTGAATGTATGTTTATGTTGATGGCATATGAAGACATTATGTATTTAATGATTTGTTCTAGATTTAAATATTCATAAATGTCTTGAATGGTTTAGTTATTTGTAATCCTGCTAATGTCTATAGATAGTATTTTGATTTGGTAAAGAACTAACACATGGCGTTTTCAATTTTTCCCCTAATGGTTGAAGGTGTAAATCATGGCAACCTTCCACATAGTTTCATTTGTGACTTGTGTGTTGTCTGGTGAGTCGAGGGGATCAAAATCCCTATGCAGTGTGTTGTTCTAGGATAATGGTGAAGTGTTTGTCTGGTGGGAGTCCAACACCATAAGTCATAGACAATCTTGTCTGACTACGAAAACCTGATTCTGGCAGTCACCCATTAGAATCTTGAGTGATACTCTAGCCACCCCATGGGTGTTGTTGAAAGCGCCAATGCTGAGAAGGTTTTTGTTGGCCACTGCGTAGAAAATCCCAGGTCTGTAAGAATCTCGCGTGCCAACAAATGGTTTTATTGTCAGAATTGGGATGGTGGTGTGATGGGATTGTGTCATAGGAATGTGGAAGCCATGGAACCCTACCAGGGAGGAGATTACACATTCACTTAAGTGAAAGGAGTACAAGTTCACAGCAAAAGAGATCAGGGATAAAAAGAAAAGCACAAAGAAACGTTTATAGAAGCACGTGTTTACTGACTTCCATGAAGTCTTCTTCACAAAATTTCTAAATATCTTAACATAATGGATTCAACGAATAAAGGACAATAACCCAACATATTTCCAAGACAGATTGAGGAGGTGGACACCAGACGAGGTATGTCAACTCCAAGCAGTAAGTAATAAAACTTCTTGTGCTATAAATATATGGTTTAAGAGCATTTTGGAAGGGTACATTGTTAAGTTTGCAGTGTAAGTGACAACGTATATAATACAACAAATCGAAATTTTATGAACAGACCAAGAGCCATGTTCATACGATCGTTTCCATAGCTATCAAAATGATACTATATGACCACAAAGTTTTGCCTCTAGAATCAGATAACATGAGAAGATTTTCCACTCACGCACAAGGGGAAGTGGGGGAGAATCGGGAGATGGTATGAGAAGAAGGGAAGGAGAAGAAGTAGGAAGACTTTGGTGGAAGCTCACGACGGATCTAGGACTACGCAAAGGTGAGAAGAGATAGTATGGAGAGAGAAAGTTTCGAGGGTGGAATTTTGAGGAGTAGAAGGAGGTTTCGACGAGATAATGTGAGAGGAGGTTGGTTAGCATCGATGCATGTCGAGAGGAGAAACCTAGAGAGAGGGGATAGGAGAGGCCACCGAAGGAAGGGGAGTAGTGACGTATAGAGGAAGAGGAAGAGGCAACTGACTCCACATAGTACAAAATCTTTGGAAGTGAAACAACAGAATCAGACCGTAACTAGTGTCAAGCCCACAATCTCGCGCACATCCACGAACCATGAGGGAAGTACTTAGCACACTGATATGACTAGCACAAAGGGTAATTATAGTCAAGGAGGAGGAAATACTAGTAGTAGTGGGATTCGTCAGATTGTAGGAGGATCGACACAAGGTTCTTAAGTTCAGAGTGGTGTATAGTCAAGCACACAATTTTCAGGTATTTCAGTAGGTGTAGGTGGACATAATTCATCTGCAAGGACTGCGCAAAGTGAAATGGCATGTGTGGAATTATGAATTCCAATGTTTCATGGCACTGAGATCGAAGACCCAAAACAAAATATATTTGTGTGTGAGGTCATATAGACAACTAAGCAGGTCCAGGACGAGGCCACAAAGATTGCGCAACTAGAAGCAACTTTTAGGGACCACACATTGACATGGTACATGAAGTTTAAAAGTGCAACTCTGACTAGACAAAATAGGACTCTAAATGAGATTAAACATGCTTTGATAAGGGAGTTCCATAAGCCAAAATTAGAGGCCTAGTGCATTATAGAACTAAAGGAAATCAAATAAGGTCCAAGCGATTTGGCGTGGAATTTTGACCAATGATTCAAGGTTCTAAAGGATACGCTGATGTTCAAGATTCGGGATGCACAACACAAAGAATGGTTTTTTATTGGGCTACTACCACATATCTGGATATCATTGATGCAGTAGTGGATAGGCACACAATTAGGGGCTTTAAAAATTGCATTAAAACTAGAGGCTTTGCTGGCAGGAGGCAAAGAAAACAATGGCATGGCGCAAGTGCAGCCGTAGCTAGTTGTGTTGACCTTACAGTGTCAAGATATGACTAAGGGGAAGGAAAAATAAAAAGAGGTATGCTGTACCAGTTGCCGGAAAAAGGGCCACCATAAGAATAAATGTAAATTACTGACATACTATATGGTGACTGGTGCAAAGAATCCACTTGCGTAAGCAGAGGAATGTGGTGTGAAATCTATCGAGTGCCATATATTGGCGAGTTGCCCAATGATGCAGATATGAAGCTATGGCTTGCACTCTATTTTGCGACTTCTACAAATCAGTGGGGAAATATATCCATCACTTTCACGCATTGGAGTTAATGCAAGAGCACACCTTTGATTTGTTCCAAGTGTAGGGACCCGAAAGGAATGAAGCCGCATCAATTAGCTTCAACCAATCACGATATAACCAAGTTGGACAGTATAACTTGCAAGGGTGAGGACAAGGAACAACAGCTAGAGGATTTGAAGGACTAGTTTGAGAAAGAGGAGGATTTGGTCGAGGATGGGGCATAATAATCTACTTCAACTATGGAAAATAAGAACACCTTGCACGATATTGCACTAACCCCTATTGAACCTGCATTTATTTCAAGGAATCAGACCACCTGACTGATAAATTCCCATACTTAATCTCCAAGTGGCAGGAGAAGAAGGGACCTAATGTTCAAATGATAGTTGTTGAACCCCATAAAACCTAACAGCGGGTTAGTGTAATGACTTGGGGAGGTGTCAGGACTGAAGCAGATGTTGCAAATCCTAAGACACCACAACCACAGTGGGTGACGAGAGCACCTAAATCTCCTCTAAAGTTCAACCCTGTTTGAAAAATGTGACATACAAGGAGGCTCGAATGGAGATGGCCATGGTAGAATGAGACAGGCCAAAGGAAATGCACGAAGCATCTTTGCAAGCTAGATATGATGACACTGCAAATAGAGAGCAAAGGACAACAACATATCCAATTCAAAACCTGCTACAATGTTTTTTAGAATTGGTAAAGGATACCCATGCTCAGGAAATTTTTAGAAAGTTGGTGAAGCAGTGCGCCAACGGACCTGAAGTGACCACTGCGTGAGCTTCACCCTGTGCAGTAAACCAAGTGGCTTGCAGGAAGAGAACCAATAAAGAATAATAGTTCGATGCACATATCGGGGAGTACGAGATGGACAACATTATACTGGACCTGGGGTCAGAGGTAAATATTTTGTTGAAGAGCACATTGGAGATGATGGGGAAGTCCAAGTTGACTTGGTCTCCAATTCAGCTAAGGTTGACAAACCGACATCACATATTTCCTATTGGATGATTGACAGGAGTGTTAGTGGACATCAACAGGTGTCCATCACTACCGATTTTGAGATCGTGGAAGACATCGATCCTTATCCTTCTCTGTTAGGGATCGAATGGGAATTTAATAATTAGGTAATCATTAACTTAAAGAAAATACAATTGATCTTTTTGGGTGGATATGTCCAAGTCATAACATTATTGGAACCCCGTGAAAGGGATTGATATGTCGAGCCAGTCAAAGGTGAGCTCAGTTGGGAGGAGATGGACATCATTTATAATGTCACAACTGTAAAAACACCTGGTTGATTTTCCATGTAATATATATATATATATATATATATAAGACCAAGGTCATGGGACACATGTTCCAAGTTGAATGTTAGGAAAAACATCCCAGTGGGTGTCACTTTCGGTTTATTATGGCTAAGGAAATTAGCAAAGGCATTGGCAAAGGAAAAGAGGCATTAATTGACATTTTATTTATGAAATAAAGGAAAATAGAAGAAAAGGAAGGTGAAGAGACAAAGATTTGCATGAGAGGGAAATTGAAGGGAAAATGATAGAAAATGAAGAAAATAGAGGCCTTAATGATAAAAAGGCTTATGAGGATCAATTCATGGCTTTTGTCAGTTCACTCTTTGGCTCTCTCACTCTCTCATACTCTTGCACACATAGAGTTTTATTGGAGCATGCTTGGAGCACGTTGGCATATGTTGGATTTGGAGAAAGAAGGCAAAGGAAAGCACAAGGGGATAGTGGGATTAGTTGTTATAGTTGGATTACTTTATAGGAAACAGGTTGCATGTACAATTTCCTTGTTGATTTATGGATGCATGGTATATACATGTGATTATACGATTATGTGTTGTCATTGGCATGGAGATTTTCCTGGATTGACAATTGTTTTATCCTTGCCTTGGCATTTCTTGGATAGCCATGGTGTTGTGGGTTTTTCCACTTAATTGTTTTGAATTGGTGCTCATAATTCCTTATGGTTGTGGGTTGGAGTAAACACTCTAGAGCCCTGGAACAACTTTGGTTGAATCACTAGTCCTGGAGGCTAAGTTGGGACAAATGCACTGGAGCCCTTGGTGGGTTGAGTTAATATTCCCTAGAGTTGGGTTGGACAAACACTCTAGAACCTTGGAAGGTTTTGGGTTGAGTTACTAGTTCCTAGAGCCCTAGAAAACTTAGGTAGAGATTGATCTGGTTGGTGTTAATGAAGTTCGACCGTAAGGTGGAATCACCAGTCGAGGGTTGAGGTGGTTTGGCCTCTGGAAGCCCTGGTTTGATTTTTCTTGTTTTGTTCCATGAGATCCCACATTCATGCTTAGAATATAGCATGGTGATGATTGGTTGAAAGAGAGTTTTGGTTAAGCCCAATCTATGGTCGAGTGGTACATGGAAGTCCCTGACTTGGTTGGCTTTTGCATATGATAATAAGAGCTCTTTTCTTATTGTAATTTATGAGTACTTGTACTTGATATTATGCGGCTTTGATGGTTGTTCTAACATGGTTATTATTTTGGTTATATGTTGGTTATAAACATGGTTCCATAACAAGTTCTAATTACAACCCTTAATATGTTTGGATTAGTTGATGAATGATTAATGAATGCATGAGCTAAAAAATGTCAGTGCGACTATTTGAGAGTGCATTAGACCTTCTTGGTGATTCTCATATAAGTTTCAGACCCCTGTGTTCATATGTGCATTCATGACCTATAGAGTACTTGTTCAACATAAATAGGACAAAATGACTCTCATGGTTAGGCCTTGTTAGGTCAAGTACTTGATCAAGTTTTGTATGAATGGCTTTGTCCTAATGTTATTTATCATTCTGGAAAGTCTCACTGAGTTATGGGAAGTGGTCTAGAGGCTAGCCTAAAATGGTGGCTCAAAACCCGAGAGCGCACCCTCTGAACTAGAAATTTTGGGCCATAACTACACCCTTACAGGCTTATGCATGCAGATGGAGGCCTATAGCCACATGAAGGCTTTGGCATGCATGTGGCTATGGGCCCATGTCACTAAAAAGGAAATATAGCTCAGGGTTTGGGCACTATGAGTGGTTGTTCTACCTCTTAGTGTATTGTGAACCTTGTAGGATGTCATTTTGCGGTAGATAACTTTTTGTTGCCAGACCCACTTCCTTAATTGGATCTAGGAGGTTGGGTTATGTCATAGTAGCTTTTCGTTTCATGTTTACCCTGATAAGCCGGTGAAAATGGGTAAATATGGGAGGGGTGGTTACAACAGCTCGGTGAGACAACTATGTAAATCCCATAGCTGATGGAGTATTAAACTGGCACAATATTTATCCTACACCTCAGACTCGAAGGAAGCCTTGGAGAATTGGAAGAACCGGTTGCGTGAAGTTAGTATGCGGAAGTGTGTGAATATCACAATAATGGTGCATTGGATAGGATCTGTGGTGCACAATACACCCCTCTTCGATGGATTATTCGAGGTATATATTTTTGTACAAGAGTATGAAGACAAAATATCATAATGTCGAACGATTCCCACATTGGACGTTGTGTTCCGCGTAACCCCTACTCGATGGTGGGTTGTGCATAAAGAACAAATCGTGGGGTGGAAATAATGTAAGCAATTGATGAAGATTATATTCAGGACCAGCTGTGGGGTCCCTAGGGAAAATCCATTAGGAATGAGGTGCCCCAGAATGCACCTGAAGTGGTGCATTGTAGCATGGACAAAAGGATGGGCGCCACAACAAGATTGAGTGCATCGATTCATACACACCTTAGATACCATTCCTGTTAATTGGTAAATTGAGTTAGAAGTGTGTAGAGGAACTCAGGACTGGAATGAAATGGCACAAAGTTTCAGGGCCATATTTATATTTGAATTGAAGGAGCCAGCAATTGACGAGGCATTGAAGGTTTTTCGAAAAAATATCTTTTCTATGAAGGAACCAACAGTGTTGGAAATCATATCATTGTGTTCTACGCATAAACATTTGCAGTGGGTGCAGGAGTTACTGGAATGTTATAATGTGGCGAAAGAGGAGAAGATGAGGATGATCCTAGAAATATTCAAACTTTAGAGATGGAAGGGGAACATGCAGTAGATGGATTTTTGTTGTAGTTTGTTGAATCCGCACAATCCATCAAGACTCAGAAGGTAAATATTGGGGTAGAGGAGAATCACAAAATGATGGCAATATGGGACTATTGGGATGACGACACAATCGATGAGGTTGCAAACTTGTTGTGTGGATATCAGGATCTATTCCCCAACACCTTTGAGGAAATGAAGGAGAGCACCAAAATCAGGGATGAGCATGAGTGGGTAAGTCTAGTAGTTATGGGTAATAAGAAGGTGGCCAAAGCCAAAAGTTGTGCCATCTTTTGAGAAGATGACTAATGCAAGTAAGACTTAATTGAAAGGGGTGTTACCTCTTATGTATATAAAAAAAAATTGGTGTACATAGGTTAGGATTAAGTATGTTGTAGATTATTGACCAACAATATTATTTGCTAGAGTCGTTAAGAGGATGCAAATTAGACTGAACTTTTGTGTTGGAAGGGACGAGTATGAGATGGAAATGATTTGGCATAGGAGTAGTGTTGATATAGATATCACATAGTGTTGGGGTTAAGCCTGTCAAGGAAGAAACGTGTGAATAATTTGAAAAAGGTGTTGGGAATTGTATTCTTGATATTTGGGCACACCGTTGATAGCATACTCTAGCATGTTGAAGCTTAGAAGTTCAAGTGGAGGTTAGAATCACATCACAAGAGTTGTACATAAATGACCATCCCTAATAGGGTAATCCCAACTGAAATGAGAGATAACAGTTAGGAAGGTTGTCAAATCTGATTTGGGTTGCAAGAGGGAGCACGTGAGTTATCAAATTGAACCATGGGTTATCGAGGTGATGGAAATACATAAGATTAATACTAAGGTGAAATAAATAAAAAAAGTTGAAACTAGCTGGGATGACAAAGATAACATGTGTGAGCCATCATATCAAATTCATCTGAAGCAATATTTTACACTAGGTTTGTGTAGAGATACAGTGATTCAGATTGGAAAGTCATAATAGTTGAATCAACATTGTAATCAGCCTCGTGAAGGAGCAGGGAGTGTGAAGTGTTATAAAATACCACCTAAGGGATGGGACAAGAACAAAGGAATTGTTGAGAAGGAGATCTTAGAGTAGCCAAGGTTAAAGGAGAGAAAGATAGTTCATGATCGTAGGGAGAAGGGTAGCATAAGGTTGGTGTAAAGAAGGAGAGATATAAGGAGACTCACAGAGGGAGTTGATGGAAGAATGAAAAATATTGAGAAAATGACTAGAGGAGGTGTCCTAGTTGTTGACAGTGGTAAGGTGACACGGTTGTCGAAGAGAAGGCTACACCAAAAGAAACTGGGATAGCAAAACGACAATTAGATATTTCATCCATGGGTGGTGGTTAAGTTACATCACGTGGCCTAGACAAGAGGGGGGCCCTTCCACTCACAATATTGGTTTCCACATTGTAATGTTGCTCCACCTATTAGTTTAGCCTGACACCAATTTTGGGAAGGATTTGCAAGTATATTCAGTGGATCGATGTCGGGGCAGTCCCCACCTTGGGGATTGTAGCAACTAGACAAGGGTTTGTCCCCATGCATGATGGGGTGGCACAAGGACACCTGGGGAAGAACCCATACTTTGGTGGGAAAAGGGGTTGTGATTACCTCAAAAGCATGTGACGATCAGTTTAAAAAGGGTGAACTAACCCACCAAGGTGACCCTCACGGTACCATGAAGAAGGCTAGAAGGTCGATGTCTAGTTAATACCTGCTAGAGGAAGGAGCAGGTATAACAACAAGAAAGGGGCAAGGGTCAGGGACAGACAAAGAACTCGACTTGGAGCAGCAATGGTGGCAAGGAATTTTTTTATGAAACACTATTGTAGGGAAATGGAGTGTGACACTCCCCTCTTATCCAATTCTGGAGTTCTAGGATAGCTAGACCACCTAACTGCCTCCACAAGTTGTTGTATTAGAAGCATGAAGACAACCTTAGTAAGAGCAAAGGATATTGGATCCATGGGGATAAAAGGAGGACTAAGCGGCTTGGGACGAGCCACACTTTTGTGTTGGGGGTCTATTGGAGCCCAGAATTTTTTTTGTTAAATTTTGTTAAGTGTGGAACCACACAAGAGGATCAAGGAGTGAGGAAGGTACAAATAGTGCATAGTAGGGGGTTGGCACAGAAGGTGAGGTCCAATGCAGGGATATGTCATGCAAGAAGGAGGTGGTGACATCCAGGGAGAAGAGATGTGTGTGAGGAAGAATAAGCAGTTAGGATTTTGCAACAAGGATGAATCAAGTAAAGGATGTTATGGTAGGGAAGAAGTTACATATATTTTACAGGTGAAGAGAAGATGGTGGAGTGGAATAACTAGGCAGGTTATATTTCAAAAGGCGGTTAATATGCATGGGTCAACTAAGAGGAAGGATCAAGAAATATCCTAATGGCCCACGGGACAGCTAGAATGATGTGTGAGAGAACCGATAATATTCGAAGAGCTTCTAGGAAAAGATAAAATGGAATGTTCAAGACAAATGGGGAGTTAGAAGGCAAATCAAAGGAGCTTGCTCAATGAAGAATATATTGAGTCGTCGACTACTAGAGGAGAAGATTATCACTTTGATTGTAATGTATCTATCAGTGTCCATCTATGTGTAGTCATAGGCGTAAATGGTTGAGTCTATAATTGTTATGCAACCCTGATGTAAAGTTCATAGATATATATATATATGTTGTTGGTTCCACACTGTAGATGGTTTCATGTTTTGTATGTTGTGTAGATCTAATGGTCGGTGAACCTAGTTGTGTAACTGTTGAACTATAGCGCAAGGTGCCTTTTGCTTATGTAATGATATAATATGATGGATGATTGGGTTGCTCCTTATGATTTGAGTTACTATTTCAATGTATGTTTTTGTTGATGGCATATGAAGACATGATGTATTTAATGCTTTGTTGCCACTCTAAATATTCTCAAATGTCTTGAATGGTCTGGTTATTTGTAAGCTAGTTGATGTTTGTAGATAGTATTGGGTTTTAGTAAATAACTAGCGTCTGGTGTTATCAATTTTGCCCCTAATGTCTGAAAGTGTAATTCATTTTAACCTTCCACGCAATGTCATTTGTGACCTGTGTGTTGTTTGGCGAGTTGAAGGGCTCGAAAGCCTTGTGTGGTGTGCAGCTCTAGGAGAATGTTGAAGTGTCTGTTTGGTGGGAGTCCAACATCATAATGCGTAGACAGTCCTTTCAGATTATGGAAACCTGGTTCTGGCAGTCACCCATTATCATCTTGGGTGAGACTTCACCCACCCCGTGGGTGTTACTGAAAGGCAAGATGTTGAGACGGTTTTTGTTGGACATCATAGAAAATCTCAGGTCTGCCAGAATCTCACGTGCCAACATGTACATAAGCATCACAACCAAAATCTTTGAGAATTTTAAGAGAGGGTTTTTCACCAATCCATACTTCATGTAAATTTATTTCAACTAGTGCATATGTAGATGATAGGATTTTTACCAATTAACATGCAGTGTCCACTTCCTCCACTAGGAACTCCCATGGTAGCCCTACATCACTAAGCATACTTTTTTCCTTTCTGACAACATCTTATTTGTTATTTATGCAACTTCCCTTTGTCAAGGTGTGTATGGAGTAATTTTTTGCCTTATTATTTTTCCCTTATTTCAAAATTCCTCAAATTCATCCCCATAGAACTTTCCACCACTTTCTATGCTCAACATGTTTATTTTCTTCCTTATTTGGTTCAATACTAAAACTTTGAACTCTTTAAATTTACTAAAAACCTTAGGTTTCTTTAAGAGGAAATAGACCCATTTGTTCTTTGATGAATCATCTAGGAATGAAACATAGTACATAGATTCACCTAGTGATGGCACAACAACAGGTCCAATGTAATGCTTACATTATTTATATTTATCTTTTACTTTAACCATTATTACTTATTATTATTTTAATACCATATATTTATTTTCTTCATATAGAGGCTATTACATGTTGTGTCGGGATTGACAAGAAGGGAACAAAAGGCCCTCCTAAGAAGAAAGAAATTACGACTAGAGTAAATAATGATGAATTTTTCCTCAGTGCATTTAGATTGGTGCTAGAAGTTAATGACAAGTAGCGGAGGAACTTTTATAAAGCTATAAGTAGAAAAGAAATATAAAAATTCTTTAATTCTGCTTACATAAGAAACATCAATTCAATAAATCTAATATTTATGTTTAATTTTAACTATAGTAAGCATTTCCAAAGTAATGATCAATTAGACTTGCAAGATTTTCATTAGTAAGATTATACAATAACTTAAAAAGGATTATTCCTAAACATGTATTTTAAGTCATATGTATATAGCAGTTCCAAAAACAATTACCCAATTATTATTTATATTGTATTTATTCCATATAAATATTAATTAATTTAGCCCTGAGGGTTAGCTCAATTGGTCGAGTCTCATCGTTAAAGCACCTTTTCTATTGAGAGGTCATCAGTTGATTTCTCTCGACACTCTCGGGGTCAGGCTCCATTATTGAGCCAGTAGGAAGTGATCCCTTCGAGTGGATCTGCCTGGTACAAATATTTTGTAGATGTAGTGGTCACAATCTCCAGGGTCCATGAACCACATAGAAAAAAATGAATTTATATTGTGATTTTCATTTTCCAAGAAGATTAAGAAAATTAAATACATTCAATGAAAATGATATTGAAACATGCAATAAGGATTTTAGAAAAGTGTATGAGCATATGGTTAAATAAATAAGATTAATCATAATAGGAAATTCCTAACAAAAATGTGCATAAAAACATATGTAATCATTGCCTTTTTAAGGTTTAATAAGAGAGTTTAATCATGAAGACTGAGGGAGAACTAGAACAATGGCTATGGCTTTTGTTTGCAGGGAGTTTTTTGCCATTGTCGTCAAAATCCAGGCCATTTTCGATACCAAGGGAGTACATAAATAAGGTGGTCTACATATATGTCAATAGTATGGCACAGATCTTATCTTCACAGAGGTATTCTTGGAGAGGAGCATCACCTGCAAGGAATATTACACTGCTTAGGTGGTGTTACAACTTATCTATGAAGCCCATGGTGGTCATAGATCAGCAAATAAGCTTCTCTGTCGGAGGTATGGAATAGAGCATAATGGCTCTCAGACCTTCTGGTTAGGCTTTGGACACCATCGTACATAGATAGGGTTTCGTTGAGTGAGTTGATAATGGAGAGAGCACCGAAGTTGAAAAATGATATGAAGGTTTTTCACCTTGCAGAGATATGAAGGGATGGATTAGTCCAGCTTTAGCCCAGATCCTGGAGATAGAGACTGCTTTCTTTCACACAAAGGTATGATTTTCAGAATACAAATATGAATCAGATGGAAAACATGATCTACATCATGAATACTACCCTTACAGATCTGGTGAAAGAGCAGTCAGATAATCTAGATCTGGGTTTATTTATACCAGATCTGGCAATGAAACGTGAATAAGATAAACATTTCAATTTCTTATCAAGAGTATTAGCGGGAAGACATTTGTTTATTGGATTTGAGGCTTGGATATAGTAATAAATATCAAGCAGATGATCCAGAAGAATATGGGTTATACCAGTATTTTTCCAAGTTTTGGAATATGCAAGAAAAGTACTACAGGGCCCTTATCGGTTGGAAGCTTATGGTGTGGCAAAGGATTCAACTATAATATTAAATATGAGGATGAGGGAAGGTTCTTTGGTTCTCAGAAACCTTAACCCTAATGGGTCCACATCATTCAAGGGTGTGCTCAAACGGAAGTGGTGAGCCCTAGTATTGCACCAAGAGTGTTGCATCTCCCAAGGGATCCTCAACTCTATTTTTCAACTTGGGTTTCGTACAAACTTCGAGGTGACAGTGCTATATACATAGTAGATGGGATTCTACTCATGCTGCCCTCAACTAGGACATTTTATCAATAGTGCTCCAAGACCATTCTTTCTACTGAATTCGAGGGAAACCAACTAATGAAGGTGCAATTCAGAAGTTAACTCTAATGACGAAAGGAAAATTATTTTTAGACCTCCACTTGTAAATGTTATTAACTTGTAAACACTATTGAATTAATTCATGAAAAGACAAGAGCTACACTACTAGCAGGAAGGGAGCTACATTATTTTGCAATCACCATCTACCTACCAAATCTACTTTCAGATAGGAAACTAACCGATCAAATCATAATTCAAGGTTCCATGCATCATCTATCTAGTTCACACTAGCAAATAAATAAATGTTCTATTTGTGCTAAATCTGTGATAAAGAAACTAATGTTATTATATTATGTGGTGAAGGAAAAGTATGGTTGGAATGGCCTAGGTGTTGCCCTTGGTCATGGAGTCATATCTGGGGGCCAACCTACTTCTAAACTAAGTAAAAATTGCATCACAAGTCAAAATAGATGGTGGAATAGGCTGCTGCAGGTATGCTAAAGGAGGTTGCTACAAGTGCCCTATATTGCTACAAGAAGGCCTATAATGCTACATGAAGGTTGTTGAGAAGGTTTAGAAGGTAGGAATGATGAGTTCAAGGGATGGTAAGGTGGATGGAGGTTGGGGTAGATGGATGAAAGGTGGCCAACACCCCTAGCCAAGCTCGGAACCTTTGGAAGGCTTGTTTTGCACCAAGAGAGCTGCTCACAGTGGCCTAAGGGAACGCTCTCAAGAACAGAATTTGGGATTCATCAGAGAGGGTGAAGAAGTCCAAGATGGATATGGTGAAAAACCCCTTTCTTGCATATCCAAACAATCCTGCAACATCACATGCACATACTCTTTTATCATTGACAAAATGAAAAAACTAACAGTGGAAAAGATGAGTTGAATTTAGATGTCATCTAATATATGCCAAAAATTCTGATCTAGTCCATAAATCAAATCTTAAGCTACAGTAAGCACATGCAAACAAGATGACTACCATAGACCTTCTTCAAAGAAATCATAAACATAGTATATTTGGACTGTGATTATAGATCCTTCCATTCATGTTCCCAGGGGAGAGATGAGATAGAGGTTGCAATTACAAGTTTTTTAGGGGTTATGTTCTAATGAAATGCAGAAAACTAATAAACACTCTAAGATAAAAAGAAATAGCAATACATAAGAGGACCTAAGCCACTAGGGTTGGGCCCAAACCTAAGAGCCTCAACCCTTTGGAACTAACTCAGTGATTAACTAATAATAAACTTCTCGTTATCATTGCATCAATATCAAATACATCACATAACCAGTCAAAAATAACAATATCAAGTGCTTAAGCTCGATAGCTTCCTAGCTAAAAAAAAAAAAAAAGTTTAAATCCTAATGAGCTCTTTTGCATGTTTATTTATAAAAGAGGGTAGTTACTAAGAGATCCCTAGAAAATAGGAATGCTTGTCTCCCAAAACTCGAGAAGGGTGGATCTTGATCTTCTTTAACTGCACTTGCTTGACTGCCAATGACCTCGAGCTAATGAGAGAGAGTGTAGTGATTTTGGCTTATTGAGGGAGTTAAGGAGGTGGACAGCCTCCTATAATCTCTCCCTGATGTCTACTTCAAGCTCCTGCATTGAAATAATCTCAAAAATGCTCCATTCCCTGCATTTAAACCATATTATGCCACATGATATATCAAAACATATTTTACCCCTCTCACTAAGCATAATATAACAAAAATTGTAAATAAATGTGAGAAAGAGATAGTTCTAAAGATGGAGGATGTCATTATAACCCTTATGATGTACCTATTGATGAACCTCATCATCACCCCCCTAATGAAAATTTTGCTCATCCTCTGAGCAACTCAGTCATCTATGTCCATGTCTTTCATGGCCCTAGTGGCCTCCCTGACAGCCTAAGGTTCCTCATATAGTGTGCCTTCTTGGGGATAGAAGCATGCACTCTTTTCTATCTTTGTCCACTCCTTCTCCTTTGCTTCATTTCTTCCTTCTTGTAGTCCTAACAAAAAGGGTGGACTAAGCTTGAGTCCAATCCAATTGAATTTTAATTTTTGAATGATTATTTTGTATAAGGGTGTCCTCTCCAATGCATTCCTTAGCCTTTCAGGGGAGTGATATTCTCTGATTTGGAGACTATGGGGTAAGGCATTCCATCCCCTCTGGTAGCTTTGTTGGATTTCTATCCCCAACAACCAAAGTGTGTCTTCAAAATGTGAGATGGCTTGCTCCTAGGTGTCAAGGTATTTGGGTGCTAGGTCAACATCATTAGAAATGATGTTATGATTGCTAATGATAGCCATTGGGCTTAGTAGCTCTGCCCTGATATATAATGGTTCCTTTTCTTCCTTTTCCATGACTCTCTTTAATTCCTCAGCTCTTTCCTCCTCATGATTCATCCAGGATGCTAAGGCCATCAATTGTGTATCCCCTAATGCTGCATTGGGATCCCAAATATTCATATCACTCAAGATGAGTTTATGAATGTAAAACTCAGCAAATTTCACTCCATCCTCCATGCTAGCTTGGTTGCAGAATTCAATTAATTGTTTGTAATATTGAAATGGCATAGACCCATGTTGTGCTAAGGTTTTGGTTTGGAATTGCAGCCACTACTCTTTGAGAAAGAGAGCATAAGACTTGGATGGTTGTCTACACTACAATGCCTCCATGGAGAGGCTTTCCATTGTGTCCATATGAGTTTCCTTCTCCTGCAACTTCTCCCTCAACCACCTATTTTTTGTCTGTTGTTGCTCCTTAATTGTGGACTACTTCTCTCTTGGCTCACTTAATTCCTTGCCCATTTCAAGGAACTTTTCTTCCATGAGGCCCACATCTTCCACCTTCTTAGACTTAGAAATTTGCATCCATCTGTGGGTTATTCCTCTTTCTTCTTCAAGCTAAAAGAAAATTGGGACTACAATTTTTTGGGGAATAACTCTCCCTCCTTCAATGAATTTATAATAGGAGCTTAGGCTAGGCTATGGACTAGGCTCCGAGAGCTCTAGGAAGTCCCTTTCAAATGTTTTTGGGGAACTTGCTACCTCCTATAGCATCCTTTGCTCCTCCTGTAGCATGCTCTATTTTTCCTATAGCATGCTCTGCCCCTCCTGTAGCTTCCGCTTTTCTTCTTGTTGGATGGTGGTAGGTGCCTTTGGTTGCTTAAGGAGTTTGATCTGGTGGTGGGCATCCTTACATATGCTATAGTTGTCTTTGTTATGGGTTTTGGAGAGGTGACCTCTTCGATTTTTCTTTTAGTGGGCCCTATTAGCCCTGAGGTGCAGCGCTGCTATTTTAACGGAAATGTCCCCTATTTTAGCTCCGATCTTGCTCCGCTTTGGCCATAAGTCGAACTTCAAAAATTATACACCCGCACTCATAAATATCAGTGGGTCCACTCTCGGTTCATCTCCTTTCTGCTACGCTCTTCATTCTCCAATCTCCAATCAAATCGATCCCGATTCACACCATCCAACAACCCCCGTACCCCACTTCCCACCAGTAACCCGGGGAGGAAATTTGTTAGCTTGGTCAGTGTTTTTGATAGTCAGAAAGTGAACTGAAATAACAAAATGCATGGCTAAAAAGGGAAAAAACAACAGCATGATGCAGCCGAACCAACAGAAATGATCATGGAACATCGCTGGCACGAGTGAACCACCTGACAGTGGGGTGAAATTACCAAAATTTGATTACCGTGTTTGTTAGAAATAGAGCTCTCTGAGCTCATGTTTTTCTAGTTACGACATCAAGTAGTTAGAAGACAAAGGGGATAGATTAATACATATCGAGCCTTAGAGAGTTCGAGAGTATTTTAAAAGGCCTATAAATGGCTTAAAGTTCGAAGTAAGATGGGTTCAACTTTTGGAGACTGTGGATATTATGTTCCTCCCAGTTTCTCATCTTCATTCCAGTAATACAAGCGTCTTTTGTTGTTACATGTTCAATTCCCATCTTCTCCTCTGTTCTATGCTTGCACTTGAATAGGTTATTCATGTTTTCTTCTATATCTAATGCTAGATAACTATCATCTTATCTCTGCATTAATAAATTAGATTTGCAAGCTTCATTTACTTTCTGTAGCTAGCCATTCATATGTATTTATGTATGTATTTTCCGGTACAATCAGGATTCTCCATCTATTCATTGAATCTATAAACTATTGAGCATTAGTGGTCGAAAGCCTTGTCAAGCTGAGGGTGTTCATGCATGTCTTGAGTGAAAATAGAGTTGAACAGTCATGTGACTTGATCCAATCCCCAATCCATTCCAATAGTTCAGAGAATGATATTGAAGATTTATATGTTGCCAGGCATCTCTGAGCTACAACCTAAGAGAGTTTCCTAGAGTGCTAACATAATTGGCGTCGTTGCCAGGGAGAGGAGACTAAATCTCAAATTCCCTGGGGGATGACACAGATCCAGCTTTGATGATAGACAAATTCCGGACACTATTTGGGTTGTAGTCATCTATATGGTGACTCTACTGGAGGATGAACCTCTTGGCGACTCCACTCCATAGTTCTGGCTCAGCTTGTGAGGCATACTCAGAGAAATCCTCAGGAGCCACGAGCTGACCGAGTACCTGACCCTGAAAAAATCATCAAAGAAAGAAAGGCATTGCAGAAAGGAGAATCAGGTTCAGGTAGATCAAAACAATATTCAATATATCTTCAAGAAAATACTGTAATAGAACAAATACATGTTGAGAGTATAGCATCTAATACTAGCAGTGAAGAAAAAGTCTCAGAGATTCGTAGAGCTTATTATTCTTTAGGTTCTTCTTTCATTGTAAGCCCAAAGGAAGCCTCTCCTCCTATCCATCATACTCCTTTAGTCCTTTCAATCACTCCCCAACCCTCTGTCATTTAGACTTCCAGTACCCTTATAGCCACCACATCTATGGAAACACCTACCAAAATGGAAAGAATCATAGCTGCTAGGTATAGACCTCTAGTGTTGCCCACTCCTTTGAATGCCCTGCTTATTGGAGAATATCAGAAGTATATGCTTAATTTCACTGGGACTGAAGGTGTTACAGTTGAGGAACATCTTAAATCATTCTATGGCTATGCTGATAACCTAGACATTAGTGAAGATGATGTATGGATGAGAGTCTTTGTCCAAAGTCTAGATGGAGAGGCAAGAAAATGGTTCAGGGAACTGACCCCAAGGTCTATAGCAAATATTGAGGCTTTAGATGATGCATTCCTAAAGCATTGGGGGGATAAGAAGGATCTACTCTACTACCACACTGAGTTTGGGAGCTTAAAGAGGGAAAATGGTGAGTTTTTGTATGATTTTAATAAGAGGTTTAACCACATGTACAACAAGATACCAACTGAAGTAAAACCCACCACTACCTCTGCTAAACTCACCTGCACCAGTGCCTTTGATTCTAACTTTTGTCTACTGTTGAGGGAGAGACGATGTGCTACCTTGGCTAATATGTAGGATGCAGCCTTGGAAGTAGAATCAAACATCATGGTTGTAGAGAATCTCAAGGGGAATGTTGATAGAAGGAGACAGAGGGGTGAACCTTCATCATCTTCAAATCCCAAGATAGATAAAATGACCAAGATGATAGAGTCATTAGCCTCTGAAATCTCTAAATTAAAGGATGAGAAGCACCCTGGGAAAGGAAGAGTTCATAATACCTTTGCTCTTAGAAATCCAAATCCATATAGAAGAGCTAATGAGCAGTTGCAGATTCTGCAAAGAAGCAAAGATGCCAATGAAGACCAAAGGGTGAGGACCCCTTTCCAGAATGTAGTCATGGAAGAAGAGTAGTTTGAAGAAGATGATGAGATCCATTGTCTGGAAGACCAAGGAAGTGCCTCCTTTTTTACCTTAGCTTCCTATGAAAAGTTAGTATTCAATGACCAGATCAGCCAAGAGTGGGATGGTGGAGATGTTCTGCAAACTGATGATCAACACAGATATGATCTGAGGTCAAAGAGGAATAATGCCAAGGAAACTCTTGTCCAGAGAGTTGTTGTCCCTACAATACAGCAAGCTAATAAGCATAAATGACTGATAGTTGATCCCATCATCCTCAAAGCTCTAGCTCACGAGGTAAGAGGCCTTAACAAGTCTCCTTCTCCTTTCAGTTTTGAATCATAAATTCAGAAGCTAAGCATACCTATACCTCTGATTGAACTAGTGAAGAATGAGTAAAGCCATCCAAGCCTCCATTAACTATGTAAATCTGCAAGACGACAAACCAATTGTTGTTCTCAGCCCAATGATTGAAAATTGTGATGACAGCTCCCCATCATTCTATGTCTCTTTGACTATTCATGACAAAATCCTTCACAACTACCCTCTGGACATAAGAGCCAGCCATAATCTAATGCCCAAGGCTGTCATGAATGAGTTGGGTCTTGACATTACCAAGTCTTATCATGACCTGTTTTCTTTTGACTCTAGAAAAGTGAAATGTTTGGGATTAATCAAAGACCTAGACATCACCTTGACTCAGCTGCCCATGAAGAGCATGATGATGGATATTGTAGTAGCAGATGTACCCCCCAAGTTTGCCAAGTTTCTTTCCAGAGGTTGAATCAAGAGATTAGGTGGTACATTGCAAAATGATCTGTCCTATGCTATTGTCCGAGTTTTTGGAGGTGAGAATAGGAGACTATACAGAGAAGCTCAGTTGGCTTATATAATCAGTGATGAAAGGAATCCCACTAATCATCCCATCTATGATGTTGACACTGATTTTGGAGCCTGTATTCTTCATATTGAAGAATCCCAGTTGGCCTCCATGCAGCTTAGGAAACCAGTTCGCTAGATCAAAGAGGAAGAAGGCCCACAAATTTGGGACATGTTCTTTGATGGAGCTTGCTCTAAGGAAGCTGCAAGGGCAGGTGTAGTCCTTGTGTCCCCCACACAAGAATACATTCATTTATCTTTCAAGTTAACTTTTCAGGTCACAAATAACATAGCAAAGTATGAAGCCTTGATATTGGGATTAAACGCTACAAAAGAAATGGGCATCAAAGGTCTGAAGATGTTTGGAGATGAAGACCTTATCATTCAGCAGGTGAACAAAACTTTCCAAGTAAAGCATATAGAGATGAGGTACGGAAGCTCAAGGGTTCTTTTAATAGCTTCAGCATTGTTGATTCCATTGTTGTGTCTACTAGCACGTTTATTCCTCCTTTGCCTCCTAAATTGACTTATGAAGTTCAGGTGAAATATAGACCATCTCTGCTTGAAAACGTCAAATACTGGAAAGTTTTTTGAAGATGATGATGAAATTAATAGGTTTTTACAAGTCATTGATGAATTTTCTGAAATGCACATTGACCAAGAAAACGAAAGCATTGAAGAATGCAACCAGTCCAAGCCAAAGGATGAGATTGGTTAGGATAGCATTGTTCTGCTACCTAATAACCATATGCCCAAGGGATTGGTGCCCCTAGAGAAGTTGTTTGATCATAATGATGTACCTTATAAGGCTACCAACAAAGAAAATGAGTCTGTAGTTCATAGACATAATGTAGGGAGTCCACCCCATCCAAAGTACATAAATCTGTCCACTCACTTGTCTTTTGCCCAAAGTTCCGAGTATTGCACCCTGATGAAACAATTTGCTGATATTTTTGCTTGGGAGTACAGTGATGTTAAGACCTAAGACACCAACATCATTCAGCATAAGATTCCACTAGAGAAGAACACCATCCCTTTTAAGTAGAAATTAAGACCTATCAACCCTCTCTTATTGCCTTTGATTGAAAAGGAAATCAAGAAGTTGTTGGATGCCAAGATCATAGTTCCTCTAAGGTATTCAAAGTGGATAGCTAACCTTGTGGTAGTAAGAAAGAAGAATGGAGAAATCAAGCTTTGTGTTGACTTCAGGAATCTGAACAAATGCTCTAAAAAAGACAACTACCCCCTGCCTAAGATGGAACACTTGCAGCAAAAAGTTTCAGGGGCCCGAGTTATGTCTTTCTTAGATGGATTTTCAGGTTACAATCAGGTTGATGTACATCTAGAAGATCAGGAAAAGACCACCTTCACTACTCCTTGGGGCACTTTCATGTACTCCAATATGCCTTTTGCACTGATGAATGCTGGGGCTACATTTCAGAGGGCCATGGACATAGCCTTTGTGGGAGAGAAGGACAAGTTTGTCCTTATTTACCTTGACGACATAACAATCTTTTCCAGCGGTCACAAGGACAATTTGTAGCATTTGAAGAAGGTGTTTCTAAAATGCAGATGGTTTGGAATCTCTGTGAACCCAAAGAAGTCACAGTTTTCTCTAGAAGAAGGCAAACTTCTGGGACATATTGTTTCTACTGAAGGCGTGAAGATCGATCCAACAAGAGTTCAAGAAATTCAGACATTGTCCATCCCAAGGTCAAAAAGGGACATTCAATCTTTCCTAAGTAAGATTAACTTTGTCATGAGGTTTATTCCAAACTTTGCAGAGCTAGTGAAGCACATCACTTCCATGCTAAAGAAAGGATCAGAAATAAAATGGACAGATGGTGCAAGAAGCTCTTTTGAAGCCATCAAACAAGCTATCATGGAAGCTCCCACTCTAATCAACCCAGATTATACCAGGGAGTTTTATATCTTCTCTTTTGCCTCTTACGATACACTTGCAGCAGTTATATTGTAGAAAAATGGTGAAGGTGTAGAGCACCCTATGGCCTTTTTCAGCAAAACTTTGAGGGACGTTGAACTAAGGTATGACCTTATTGAAAAACAAGCTTATGCTCTCACAAAAAATTTAAAGGCATTCAGAATTTATATTCTGCATTCCAAAGTGGTTGTGTATGTACCTTCAGCCTCAATAAAAGATGTCCTAACTCAACCAGATATTGATGGAAAGAGAGCTAAGTGGATTGCAAAATTCATAGAGTTCAACATAGAGGTGAAGCCCACCAAGCTTGTCAAAGGCCAGGGCTTGGCTAAGCTTATGGCCAAGGAAAATTGCAGTTTGTTAGACATCAATTGCATGGGTTCAAATTCAGGTGGTGAGCGGATAGAGGAAGTAGCAGAAGAGCAAGAGCAGAATCAGTCTTTGGTTGAAAATCTAGCCACCTATGAATGGTATTCTAGTGTAGTTCATTTTTTGCAGAAGCTAGAAGTCCCTCCAGGGCATAGCTCAAGTCAAGCCTGGGCCATTAAGCTCAGATCAGCCAAATTTTGCATTAATAAAAACCTGCTTTATTGGAAAGACCCATAAGGGATCCTCTTGAGATGTCTAGACAAAGGACAATCTGTGGAAGTCATGCACCCATTTCATTCTAGCATCTGTGGAGGGCATCATTATTGGAAAACCACAGCCCACAAGATCCTGAGAGCTAGGTATTATTGGCCTACTCTATTCTCTTATGTGTTTTATTTTGTGAAGTCTTGTGACAAATCTCAGAGGTTTGCAGGAAGACAACAACTAAAATCTCTGCCCTTGAAGCCAATACACGCCAATGGTCCCTTCTAGTGGTGGGGCTTGGACTTCATAGGTGAGATCAATCCACATTCCAGTGGCCATCACAAATGGATCTTGGTAGCCACTGATTATTTCACCAAATTGATTGAGGCTATATCCACTAAAAATGTTAATCATCATGTTATCATAAAGTTCTTGAATGAGAATATTTTCACTAGATTTGGTTGCCCAACCAATCTAGTCACTGATAATGCAGCAGCTTTCAGGGCAGAAGAATTGGTGGTCATGTGTGAATCCATGGGCATTCAATTGGTGCATTCTACCTCATATTATCCTCAAGGCAATGCCCTGGTAGAATCATCTAATAAGAGTCTTGTAAGGATAATCAAAAAATTGTTGGAGGACAACAAAAAGAACTGGGATTCCAAGTTGAAGTTTGCACTATGGGCTGATAGAGTTACCAACAAGAAGTCCATAGGAAATTCTCCTTTTAATCTGGTTTATGGCGCTAATATTGTTTTTCCTATCCAGCTAATCTCCTTGTGGCCAAATTCTTGCAAGAAGAATAGGATGAAGAGAACGACACGGTGAGGAGAATGAGTAACTTGGTTGAATTACAGCAGATCAGAGAACAACTGGTTGAGAAGTCAAGAATTCATCAGAAGAAGATCAAAGAAACCTTTTATAGAAAAGAAAAAATGGACAGTTTTCAGGTTGGTGACTGGGTTCTCAAATGGGATGCATTGAAGGAAAAGAAGGGCAACCATGGTAAATTTGATTCCTTATGGATGAGACCGTTTGTCATTGCTCAAGTTTAGATGAACAATACTTTCATTCTGCACAATTTGGAGGGGGAAAGCTGTTTTTGATGGCCTAATCAATGGGCGATTTTTGAAACTTTACTTCATATGAGGCTTTAAGGCCTTAATATTCTAATAGTTGTTGTTGTTGTTTTTTTTTTATGCAAATAAACTCCATGCCCAATGGAACACTAGGAGATAAGTTTGTTTTGGTTGTTACTGGAAAGGCAGTAGTCTATAGTTCTTGAAACCTCACATGGAGGCTTTCATCCCCAGAAGGAGCCAGTGTTATCCCTGAGGTGCAGCGCTACTATTTTTAAGGAAATGTCCCATGTTTTAGCTCTGATGATCCACGTCTCCTCTTGCTCCACTTTGGCCATAAGACGAACTTCAAAAACTATACACCCGCGCTCATAAATATCGACGGGTCCGCTCTCTATTCATCTCCTTTCCGCTGCACTCTCCATTCTCCGATCTCTGATCAGATCGATCCCAACCGTCGATCCACACCATCCAACGGCCCCCATACACCACTTTCCACCAGTCAACCGGGGAGGAAATTTGGTTGCTTAGTTAGTGTTTTTGACAGTCGGACAGTGAACTGAAATAACAGAATGCATGGCCGAAAAGGGAAAAAACAATAGCACGATGCAACTGAACCAACAGAAATGATCATCGAACATCGCTAGAAAAATTGAACCACCTGACAATGCGACGAAATTACCAGAATTTGATTATCGTGTTTGTTAGAAACAGAGCTCTCTAAGCTCATGTTTGTATAGTTACATCATTAAGTAGTTAGAAGACAGAGGGGATAGATTAATACATCTCGAGCCTCATAGAGTTCAAGAGTATTGTAAAAAGCCTATAAATGTTTGAAAGTTCAAAGTAAGATGGGTTCAACTTATGGAGATTGTGGATATTTTATTCCTCCCAGTGTCTCGTCTTCATTCTAGTAATACAAGCTTCTTTTGTTGTTACATGTTCAATTCCCATCTTCTCCTCTGTTCTAAGCTTGCACTTGAATAGGTTATTCATTTTTTATTTTGTATCTAATGCCAGATAACTGTCATCTTATCTCTATGTTGACAAATTAGATTTTCATTAGTGGTCGAAAGCCTTGTCAAGCTAAGGGTGTTAATGCATGTCTTGAGTGAAAACAGAGTTGAACAGTCATCTAACTTGATCCAATCCCCAATCCATTCTAATAGTTCACAAAACGATATTGAAGATTTTTATGTTGTCAAGCATCTCTGAGCGACAACCTAGGAGAGTTTCCTGGAGTGCTAACAGGCCCCACCTCCTCTTTCTTGCTTGGGGAGTCTTCAATTGTGATAGGGGCCTTTGTGGGAGTTTGTGGCCTCCCTTGCCTGATCCTAGGGTTTTTATTGGTCTTAAAGTAGGGGGATTGCCTTTGTCTCTTCCTTTTAGTTTTGACTAGGGTGCTCAAGGTAGCTAAAGTTGCATCTACCTCTTTTTCAGTGGGTCCTAGACACAAACTTGCTTGCTTTGGGGATATCTTTGTTTCTCTAGACTCAGTAGTCTTCTCAGAACTTGATTTTTCCTATTTCCCCCCCTCTTCCTCTTCATCTTGTTCTTTTCCTACCTCTGCCTCTGGTTCTTCCTATGTCTTCTCTCCATATGTTTCTCTTTCCTCTTCTTCTAACCCTACTTCTTCTTCCTCTCTTGTCATTGCCCCTTCTTCTTCTTCCTATATTTTTCCCTCTCTTCCTCCAACACTAAGGGTTGGGGTCTCACCTGGTGTGAGGGTCTATGTGTCAATGAAGGCCTCTCTATCCATGTCTATGAATTTGGACCAAAGGACAAGGATTCTCAATTTGTTCAAGGCATCCACCACTACTAGTTTAATGAGGCCATGGTGGCCTAGGTGTTGGTGTTTTCCCTCTCCCACTTTTTGACTCATGTCCCTGATAGACTGTAGGAGGAAGTATGGCACACTAAGTCTTTGATCTAGAGGCAACTCTACTTGAAATCTGAGTTCATGAAGTAATCTAAAGTGGTATGCATAGACCACACTCAGCCTTCCCTCACAAGAGATGTGTTTCAGGATATGATAGGCGACCTCATCCCAAGGATAAGGTAGGCTTTCCCTCCTAACTCCATTGTTTTCCTTGACAGGCTTTTCATTAGCAGTGAAAAATTTATTTTTAATAGTGGCACTCGTGGTTTTGTCTTCTTTGCCCATTTGATCCCTAGTGGTAGGGTTGTCACTCTGTTGATTAGTGCAGGGTTGAGTGAGATAGCCAACCACCTCACCAAAATGGTGGTAATATATTATGTTTGTGAGTTTAGTTCCATGGAAAATTCAAAGGCAATGTCATCATTATACCCTTTCAACAACTCGAAGAATCCTAGCCACTGGTGTCTTCTAAAAATGTATATCATAGGAGGGTGTAGATGGATTCTTTTGGTATCTGAGGTCTCCCTTCTGTTAAATCCTCCCCCCATCTATTCTCTATGGTTTTAGCTAAGTGAAGAAGAGATACTTCTTTTAATAGCTTTAGTGTATAATTCAGTGGAAGCAAGGAATTTTCTCTTTACTCTATAGCCCAAAAAGATCTTTCAATTTCACAATTAGACTACTACTGACTATAGAATTTGAAGTGCACCTTGCATACAATATTATGGATAGATGAAGGAGATGGTGGAACTTAATTTTTATCAAGTGGAATGGGATGAAGGTAATAATTTGGAGACCAATTCAACCCTTTGTGGCATTCCTTCACCCTTTCAGTCTTCCTGTAGTAGTCTCTCGGCCCTCCTCTAGCAGTTGCAGGCTTGCCTATGGCTTCCTCCTGTAGCAATGGAAGAATAGGGTTTTAAACTCCTTGATGTAATATTGACCTTGTCCTCTCCTTAGCTATTTTTGAAATGAGCAATTATGCAAAAGAATCTGAGCCCCAATACATAATATTCCATTTTTGGCTTAGGCTTGGAGCGTTGTGGTGACCTGGCAGTCACAGAAGGTTTCCTCTTTTGTACTATTGTCCCCACTTGGAGTAATTATTCCCTCTTTCCTCGTAATCACCACCCACTCTCTGTGATCCCAATTCGACTGATGTGACACCTCCACGTTGCATGATTTCTTACCATCACTTTTAGTTTACTTTCCAAGGGTGACCAAGTTAACTGGCCAACTCTAGTTTATTAAAACATCTCCTCTCAAAATTTACACATTTTTCGTTATTTACACATAGGGAGGAGGTGAGAGTTTTCCATACCAACGCCTACCTCATGATCAAGCTAATGCAGGTATTTGCATGCTGGAGATGGATCACATTATTAGCATCAAGGGAGTTGACTTGTTGTGTTTCTTTCATATGTATTTCTTCATTTCTCCTTATGATATTTGATTGTTGTGTTTGTTGTGTGTGTAGGTACCTTGTTGGTGTCCAAGCTACTACTCCTGGTGGAGAGTCATGTTGGGAGTCATATGACTACTGCAGATTGGCCTCATAAGTTTTCATCACCTCCCCTACTCATTAAAAAAAAAAAATATTATTGTTTTCGATGATGTGTGCATAGGCTGCTACAGTAGGAGGTTTTCTTCCTATAGGAGTCCTCTCCTTTTCCTCTGAGGTCTTCAAGTTGTATGACGATGATGAGACAGGATGTAAAAGGCCTTGAGGACAATGCTAGGAATTTGAGGGAGTGGTGTATATTTGTAGAAATGAAGAGGACAACCTCTGTGTGTTTTTCCAAAAAAATTAATAGGGGTAAGGCAGAGTGGAGGAATTTTAGTGATTATTTTTTATGAAATGGGATGGATGAGAGATCGATGGATGGTAAATCATGGTGGGGGAATCTTATTCATCCTTTTCAAGGTCATGCTAGGTTGTCCTTTTCTTCAAATATCCCTCCTGTAGCTTTGCAAAACCCTCTTGTAGTGCTACAGGACCTTCCTATAGCATTTACAGGTCCTTCTTGTAGCAATCTAGAGGGAGGGTGAAACTTGAATTTTGGGCTAATGGGATGGTGGAGAGGGGTGATCACATGAGTGTGGATGATGGATGTGAAGTAGATGGATGGAGGAGTGAAGGGAATCTTGAGAATTTTGGCCCTGTAGCTATGGATTCTACCACTGTCTTTAATCCTGCGAAATCACAAAAAAATATTAACAGACATGGTGTAGATCCATTTCTTGTGTTTTTTTGTTTGGTTTTTTTTTTTAGACACACAATCTTCCTCAAAGGAGGTTTTCAGCTTATATGCCTACCCTAGGTGCCTCAAGAGAGGTTTTCATCTAGGGATATTTATTATTTTTCTTCTCTTTTTTTCTCTTGGGCTGCCTCAAAGAGGTTTTCAACCCAGGAGTTGGCCTCAGATGCCTCATAAAGGTTTTCATCCAAGCCTTTTATTTTTTATTTTTTCAAAAATATTTAGAAATGTTATGGACTGGAAGTTATGACACTTCCCATCACATTGACTTATCTGATGATTATACTGATGAATTCTTCCTTAGACATAGGTTTTTTGGATACCTTCAACCTATAGCCATTGACAAGCAAGGGAATCCCTTCCTCATCAATGGTCTTGATTTGAACAGATTCATTGTCATGACATTTTTCTATCAGGTATGGGCCTAACCATCTTGTCATCAGTTTTCCTTTGAAATCCTTGAACCTAGAATAATATAATAATGCCAATCCCCTTCTTGAAAAATATTGTCCTTGATATGCATATCATGCCATACCTTCCTTTGAAATTGTATAACTTCAGTGTGTAGGAGGTCCTGCATATGAACTCATCCAAGCCATTCAATTGGAGTAGCCTCTCTTGTTTTGCTTTGGTGACATCTAAGTCCAATTGGTTTGCGATTCTCAAAGTATTCTACTCAAACTCAATAGAAAGCTGAGCTTTCTTTCCATACACCAGATCATATGGAGTGAACACAGTAGTTTTTTTCCAAGTGGTGTTAGAGGCACAAGTGACCTCCACTAATATGTTTGCCCAATCTCTCCCACTGTTGCTCACAACCTTGGTGAGGATGCTCTCCAATTCCCTATTTGTAACCTCTACTTTCCCATTTTCCTTAGAAGATTCTTGATCAGATGTGATGTGAATTGAGCTCCATGATCGATGGCTATCTCCCTGGGGTACCCAAATTTGTAGAAGATATTTTACCTTAAGAACTCAACCACTTTCTACTTTGTTTTTACCTTGATATCCTTTGTCTCAACCCACTTTGTCAAGTAATCAGTGCACACAATGATGTAATTTTTCTACCCTAATGGTGGATCAATTGGCCCAATGAAATCCATGCCCCACTTATCAAATGGCTCCAAGGCCACCTAGGTTTTTAAAGGAATTTCATTCCTGGGTGTGGGCTTTCCCATCCTTTGGCACTGATCACATCTGTTGGTATACCTTCTTACATCTTAGTGGAGATTGGGCCAATAATATCCAACTTGTAGAGCTTTGAAAGTTGTTCTCTTGGCAGCAAAATGACCTCCACAGGGCCCATCATGGCAGGCCGAGAGGATGTCAAAGACTTCATCTTCCCTGACACATCTCCTTAAGGTCTGATCTAGTCCCATATTGAAGAGATTGCCCCCAATCCAAGTGAAATGGGCGCTTTTCCTTACAATTTTTCTCTTCTTCCTATATGACAGATTTGGGGGAAATTTTGCAACAATTGGCTATGTCAGCAAACCGTGGAGAGAGCACTGAGATAGAAAATAGGTGCTCATCTGGAAGCTAATCATCGACCATCCCTTCATCACCAATAGGCAAAGCAAGTCTAGATAAACAAAATATGTAATTATGTTTTGTTTTCCTATCTTGTCAATGATAGTTAAATCAAAATGTTGTAACAATAACAACCATCTAAAAGAAAGTTTGGATAATGCCAAAGGGAGCGAAAATCATGGAGGGTGATGAAACTCGAACTATGGCCTAGGGTTTGAGAGCTTCGGTGATGGCAGCCTACCCATCGGCTTGGACAGGCAACGTAGCCACGTGTTATCACCTTCACGGGCATTACCCTCTCGCTTTCTAGCTAACCACCTCCGTTTGTAGACCATCCAGTTTGTTCACGGTGACTTGCTCTATTCACCTCACTAACCTGGAATTTGTCAGCTGGGTAATTTTTTGGGACGGTTATTTATCTGTTGTCGGTTAACATGGAGGGTGACATTGTTGATTATTCTGAGGATCCATTTGCACTGGACCCCAACTAGTCTATTTTCCCTTCGCAACTATCGGTCACCTCCTCGGACATCTCGTTGGACATTCCCACAACCCTAGCCAGAGTACCTGGGGTTTACTCAGTGTCAAAATACCCTGCTTTCACCATTTTAGCTCAATAGTCTCATCCATTACCTGGGTCTTCATCTTCTTATTTGTCATTTCGTAGTTGCCCTAAAGCGATGGAATTCCCACCCAAATCTGACCTCCCCCCTCTCTCCCCTAACTCTCTATAGTTTATCTCATCCTATCTTAAATCGCCTACACTCTCATACCCTTTGAACCTGTTGGACACCTAATCCTAAAGGGTTAGCGTGGAAGCCGAATGGACAAAGCAGTCCAAGGGACCTTGGGATGTGAATCCCAACGGTCACCAAATGTACTATAAATGTATATCAGATTGTTAATAAAAATTGCATCGCATGATTTATCTTTCCTATTGTTTTCCTATTTGTTCTCCCTGACCATGTCTGTTTAACATGGTATCAGAGCGGGCGATTGCTGGTCCTGCTCCAATTTGAGCCACTTGTTTTTGTGGTCTCTATATATGTCTATATATGTCAGTTCTGCGTTCTGTCTCCCTGACCTACGCTGCCTTGTCCTGACATAACGCCTCTTTCCTCTGTCCACTGCCTTCTGCGGGACATACGTTAAAATATCATGGTATTCGCAGCAAATTCGGCAACTTGATTCACTGGCTCCTGACAGTTTAAACTAATGGCTGCTGACATGGTATGAGGCTCCTGACAGTTTAAACGAATGGTTGTTGACAGGGTATGAGGCTCCTGACAGTTTAAACGAATGGCTCCCGACATGGTATGAGGTTGCGTACGTTGAAACCTTTGTTTTTGAAACACATATGGTCTGGTATTTGAAATACTGTCTGTCATGTTTTAAAATTGATGTATTAAAAATGCTCCCTGAGTGGGATATGCCACAGTTAAGTCCATATATTTGAAACGTTGTGCTGCGTGGGTATTTGAAACGTTGTGTTGCTTGCCATATTTGCAAATAAAATCGTCGAGCGCCGTGGTTCTTTAAATGCTCCTTTCCTCGTTGGTATCTTCTTGTATCTTCTTGCTGTAGTCGGTACGCCCATCTGTGTCTGGATTTTCCTGATCCACTACCCATTCTTCATCGTCTTGGTGCTAATCACAACCATATTCTGCTTCAGATTCTATTGAATTTGGATAACTTGGGTCGCTTATAGAAGCTCCCTTCCGGTCATATTTGGTCTTTGTAAAGCCCGTTATCTATTGGGGGTTTTCCTGTGGGTAACCTCCTGAAGGGTATTCTGTTTCAAGGCTTTGCATAACAGTTTTAGGGAGGATTGTTATCTGATTATGTTGGGCATGAGCAAATTTGGATTTGTTTGATCATTAGTAATAGAAGAAGGCTTCCTGATGGAAAAACAGACTAGTATTCTGGATAGAGATGTAACTTACAGTGCGTACTGTGGAATCTGAATCCAGTAACATGCGTAGCAATGAAAATGCAGGAAAGCGAAAGCGAGAATGAAAATGTAAGTTGCGTTTCTGTCATAATGATACATTTCCTTGGGTGACTTCGAAGCGATTTGTTTGTATATCTGCACTTTGCTGCATCAAATTGGCAAAGATTATTTGCTAGAAACTGGATCCAGCCAGATGTGTCTATTGGTATTCTCGACGCACAGTGGAATTGGTAATTTTGCTACTTAGAGAATTGTGGAGGAATGAGTTGCGATGCTGGTCGAAATCTTCTCTAAATATCGCTTTCTCTAAATATATGACCATGTTGTTGTGTATCGGGAAGAATCGACATTGAGCGTGTAAATATTGTTGTTAACTATGACATGTCCCAGACTTTTCCTTGAGTTGACAATCGTATAATTCTTCCTGGCTTCATTTTTGTGAAGTAAGCGATTTGCAATAAAATGTAAAAGGCTACTATATGCTACAATTCTAGGACCCTCTGAGAGTAGAATAAAATTTTTGCGAAGAGCAGAAAATACCTTATAGAGGCACTACAAACCTGTTTTCTATTGAACCATAGGGTTTCACCGTCAGATGATAATCCAAGCTCAGATTCCTTGTTTCTATGGTTCAGATAATTCATGGTCATATTCGATGGCCGAAGTGCCTCATGACAGTCGTGAGTAGCAAATCCAAAGTTAGACAGAGTAAAAGCATATGAGATTGAAGGTGTATACTTAAGTAAATTGTATTTTTTAATATTAAGTTTCTCTTGGCACCGTCTGTCATGACACACTTACACCAACATACAACAGCTTTGAATGCACGAATTGACTGTTAAAAAAAGGATTTCGAGTGACCTCCGTCCGGGCTTGGGCTTCCGAGTTTGAATATGATGAATGCCATTTCTATTCTCCGATGCCCGATGATGTTTTTCTATTTGTCAAGAACTTGAGTGTTGTAAAAGTGGCCTTTGGACGCGACAGGGAGCCTTGTAAATGTTTGAATGCCAGACTTTCAAAGGCGCCAGACCAGAGGCAAAACTTTTTTGTTGTTGAGGGTTCTGTTGGCTATTCATTGGTCAGCGATGCTATTGAATCATTTATTCGTTCTGATGATGCTACACAGTTCCAGAAGCTAGAATTTCCTTTCTTGATAATGTATTCACAAACTGCCTCTACCCTCACCAAGTCCAACGAGAAGAAAAGTTTTACTGGTAAACTTTAAAGTATATAAGAACAGTCATTCTCAGATTTTTCTTGCACTAAACGACAGTATATGAAGGTATATTGAGAGCCTACATACTTGAAGATTTTTTAAGACAAAGTGGTATACAAATCAATTTTTTGCAGTGATATTACTGTGAAATGGATAGAATGGGTATTGTATTAGAATTATTGAATACTCTAATACACTCTACCATGGACAATACAATTATGATTGATAAAGCCATTGTTGCAGACATTCAAATCTGTTTGAAAAATGCACAAGAAAACATTGAATTTTTGCAGTTGGAATCTCAACTTCAGCAAGAAGAATTAAAACAGAGAAGTCATTCTGAACGTGTTTTTGTTCAGAACATTGAGACAACCACCCATCAACAGCAAGTTAATAAAGCAGCAGTTGTAAATGCAGATGCAGAAGTTCAGTCTGCACTTCCCAAACCCATCATTAGACCTTGGGAACAGCTTGTCCACAACAAGCACAGAACCGGTCTTGGATATGACAAGGACTTGTCCTTTCATATTCCAGACTATGCCAAGCCCATTCAGTTTCAGAGTGATGGATTCATTCATGACAGTTCACCTGCTCCTCATGACAGTTCAGCTTCAGCTATTCCAGAATCTGCCCCTCTTCCACAGCAACAACAACAACAGATTGTAAAATGCCAACACTGTGATCGAGTTGGCCATCTGAAAGATCACTGTTTTGATCTTCATCCATGTAAGCACTGCCATAAAACCATTCATTCTTCAAGCAGATGCTTCAACAACAAACATCCTGCAAGAACAAAGATTCATCTAGGATGGATCGCTTCTTGGCAATGGGCATCAACAGCCAAGAAGATATTCCAAACACATGTCAGAACTTGTTCCAGAATATTGAACAGTCTTGCAGTTGAGTTTTCTCCATCTTCTCACCTTGTATCTGACAGGGGGGGAAATGATGGTCATCTACAAGCTTCAAAGCCACATCAAGCGAGCCAGCCACAACCTGCCACACCAGTTTCAGAGTTGTAGCCAAAGACACAGATGTCTGTGAACATGCCTTCAGTAGGCAATCTGGAGCACTTCCTCTAGTAGAAGACTTCAGCTTCTTGCCAGCTTTGGAAGAGTTCCGGGAACAAAATTGAGAACACTTCCTCTAGCAGAAGTCTCCAGCTTCTTGCCAGTTTTGGAAAAGTTCCAGGAATTGCATAAGCATTCCAGAGTTGTTGGTCATCCTTAAACCATCACAGGTTGAGACTTCCCTTTTCAGGTTGAAGTTTTACCTTTTATGTGGTGTGAGACCCCCCTTTTATGGTTGAAGGTTTCCCTCTTTAAAACAATAGGATCACTTCCTCTAGCAGAAGACTTCAGCTTCTTGCTAGTTTTGGAAGAGTTCCGGGAACTGCACTAAGCGTTCCAGTGTTGGTGGCCATCCTTAAACCACCGCCCTTTATACCAACATTTCAGAGAGCACACTCAGCCTAGTGCTGCCATGCATTTTTGCACATTTTGTATTACAGCTCTCTTCTTGGACTCATACATAACCCTTCGGATTAAGGGGGGGAATGTTGGACACATAATCCTAAATGGGTTAGTGTGGAAGCCGAATGGACAAAGCAGTCCAAGCGACTATAAATGTATATCAAATTGTTAATAAAATAGAATTGCATGCTTTATCATTTATATCTTTCTCGCTCCCCATGTGTGTTTAACACTTTTATTGACATATCATTTAATTTGCTTCATTTGAAATTTATTTATTGTAATGATAATTAAGTGTCAATAGGTGACGGAATTTAAAGGGAGGTCACCGCCATTACAGCCAACCTGGTGTGTCCTAGCCGACCTATGCATCCATCCACAGCCTGCCATGGGGATCTCTAGATGGCCCCGCTGCCACGGGTAAGCTAGCTTTCTCCTTACCTTTTGTCGCTTTCGGAGAATCGGCGACGTGTTTTCCTCCCAACCTTCATGCGCTGCATGCAATCGTCTCTTAGCCACGTCGCATGCTTCCAGCTCCGGGGGTCTTTCTCCTTATATTCTGGCTTCCTTACTTGACTTTAGTTTTTTGCACCTCTCCCTGCGCCCGGGCGTAGGGCTCCTCCATCTTACTAGCGCTTTCTTTGCTCTCTTTGTTTTCCTCCTGGTTCGGCATCCCTCTGGTGGTGGTCGGCTTCCCTTCGTCGTGCTGGTTTTTTCCTCTGGTATCAGGTCAGGTTTCGTTTTTCTTACGCCCTGAAACCAGTTTAAATGGAATCTGCTTATCAGATAGCTGCAATCTGGTTTGTAAGTAAATGATAGATTTTCTCCTCATCTTATGGTTCCAGCACAGTTTTCTTATATAAATCAGCTTTTTAAATCTGCTAGTCTCGTATCATGAGATTTATTGCTTAGCTTGTTTTTTTTATCTGGTCAAATGGTATCCCATGATTTCTCATGGTCATCATCGTCGGGCAATTTAATTTCTGGGTGGCTAAGCTTTATTCTGGCGGTCTTTAGATTTCTGAATTTATTGATTATAAGTTTCATGGGTCTCCTCCTCGCATATATTGTATGGAGATGCTTGCTAGGATAAAGGTTCATTTTTCCTGGGGCCGGTCGTAGGTTTTGGGCTGAAGAACCGTCTCTGGGTTTTTTGTCTCCCGGTGTTCTGTGTATGTTACACAGCTTTTGACTCTCTGGGAAAATGTGGCCTTCCCTTCTCAGCAAATTAAAGTCAATCATCTTCATCTATAGTCCCTGCTCGGACATTCGAGTTAAAATTGGAAACTGGTGGTGTATTTTCCACATATACTGCCACTGTTTTGACTGTCAATCCCAGCCCTCGGAATAGCATCTTACCAGGCTCTGGTTTTTTCATCTCTATCTCCTCTGGCTTTCCCTTCTGGAATCCTCTACCTTTTTCCGGCCTTCCCTCCCAGATTTTCTTTTGAAATTTCTCCGGCGATCAAGTGCATTTATTTTCTTCTGGGCATCTTCAGGCTTGACAGCATCACTCTTTGCTCTAAAGTCAATATGACGGCTGCTCTCTCTCACATATTGTAAGCTTACAAAATGAGATCAGCTATTTTGGGCCTTGTCATCAGTACTTTTGCATCCTTTAAATCCATCTTATCCTGAGGTATATAGTAGTTTTTTCGGATCACTCATCCCTCCTCTGAACGTATCTTTGTCTCTGGTGACATATCTCAATTTAGCTTCTTTTTGGTACCTGCCCTCTCTCTTCTGTTAGTGCGGACCTTCCATCCAAGTATTTTGTGTCTGACAAAATTCTCATTGGGATTTGGTTTTCCTCGATCCCCGATCTAGACCCTTCCAGAGCCTACGGAACTACCTACCATGTCGGATGGTTATGAATCATCCTCCACTCAGGCTCTCATAAATGCCACTATAGAAGCTGAAAAGGCACATGAAAAACAAAATAGCTGGCATGACACGGTGGAAGATATGCTTTTATCATGTAATGCCACTCTGCCACCTATCGTGGTCGGGGACGGGGTCCATACGTTGCACGGAAGGTTGCGCAAAAATGCAGGAGTTTTTTTAGAACAAGATATGTCTTTCAAAAAATCCAGCCAACCTATTAAAACGGGCCCACCGCCGAAGGCGATCACGGTCTCTAGTGACGTCCTAGTGGAGAGAATAGACAGTCTGCAAAAATTAGCTCTAATCGGGAAATGGCATTTCCCATATATGAAGGAGGAGGAAATGAGGAAATGGTTGGCGGATAAGTGGCATCCTCTCATAGGCTACACCCTAGTTATTTCGCGCCTTATGAAGGATTGGTTCTCTTTTCACTTCCTAAAAGCTTCGGACTTGGAGTCCATTATTAGCAAGCCTTGGGTAGCAGGTAAAAGTTTTCTATCTTTTTAAAAGTGGTATATGGGCTTCGATCCTCTAAAAAATACTCCATCAAATTGCATGATCTGGGTTAAACTTCCAGACTTGCCCCTGGAATTATGGTCGTCGGAGACCCTCTCTGAAATTGGAAATTCGATTGGGAAGTTCATTTATGTCGACCCATGGTGCAGGGGTGAACGGGATAAGAGGATTGCGTGGATCCTTATAGAGAAACCTTTCAAAGGTGCCTACCCAGATCACATCGACATATCCTGGGATGGTATGAAGATAAGGCAGAGGTTAGATTTTTGGGGCATCCCCTTTCGATGCTCTCGTTGTCACAGAACGGGGCACCTCATAAAGAATTTCACCCTCCATATCAAGCGGAGGCCAAAGAAGCTTCCTTACTTCATGGACAGGAATCGAGGGTCGGATCCTTTCTCCAATGACGTAAGTTTTCTAGACAGTCATCCTAAAAAATAGGACGAGCTTCCCTCCAGGGAAAATGTTTCTCCCCAAGTCTCACCCATCCTCCCAAATGATAGGGCTTTTGTCTCCCCTATCCCTAAACCTTTTGAGGAGAATATTGTCCCCTCTCCCCCTGCCATGAACCAAAGGGCCTTCGCGGTAGGCTCACATACCATTCAGATATCATCATCCCCATCATCTCCGGTTTGCTCCCCGACTTATCACCCGAAAGGGCCCTCAAAAGGAAAATAACCTGCCCTAGCGCCTACTCCTTTTAACTCACCCTCTGACTCGCCTATAAACAACCCTGAAAGTGATATTAATCTTTTCATTCAAAGGAACCCTATAGAGTTTGAACCCCTAACCATTCACAAACCATCCCGCTCTCCCTACCTCTCTATCAGTCCAAACTCCACCAAGAACATCACTGTCAGGAAGAAAAAAAAGGGTGAAAGTCGTCAGTTCAGGGGAAGATCTATTGTCACGGATTTCGGCATCACAAACCTATCTCTTGTTGAAGTACCAATTCTAGACTCTGCTGTTTCACAACCTCTTAGAGCGAGTACGGCTGGTGAGACTTCAAAATGACCTTTCTGATCTCAATGAACATCAGGGGTCTAGGCGCTCCCCCAAAATTCCTTGCGCTTAAATTTTTTTTCTTTCAGGCCCGTCCCAAAATTATTTTCATACAAGAAACAATGCATTCCAGCAGGGTGTCTCTGGCTTTCTTCAGGAGGATGTTTCCTTCATGGTTTATGGTCGCCATTGAGGCGAATGGTTTATCAGGAGGCTTAGCTGTCATGTGGGATCCTATATGGATAAAAGCCAAAGCCTACAAATGTTGTGCCGGGATAATGATCTCAGCCTTGGTCAGAGGTCAAGTTTTCATGATAAATCTCCTAAATGTTTATGCCCCATGTAGGAATAGATCTCCTTTTTGGGAGAGGTTGTTTACATCAGGAATTCTTGAAATTGAATCTTTGTTGTTAGCAAGCGACCTCAATGTGACTCTTAGTCCTGATGAGTGTTGGGGAAATTGCAGGAAGAGAGACCCTCTGTCTGACAGGCTCCGTATGGAATTCATTAGCAGGAACCTAGTGGATGTCAAGCCAGAACAAATGAAGCCTACATGGGAAAATGGAAGAACTGGACAAGCTTATATTGCAAATAGGATTGATCGCTTTTTTATAAAAGCCAACATCATTGCTAAGTGGGGCATGCCTTTCTCTATCATTGCAAATGAGTTCTCCTCCGACCACAGGCCCATTATTCTTGAATGGAAAGAAATTCAATATAGGAAGGAATACTCTTTTAAATTCAACAAGATCTATTTGGAGGACAAATCTTTTAATGAAGCCATAACAAACAAATGGATGGAACTGAAAGGATCGGCCTCGGCCTTTTTCTCTACCTCTCGAGAAAAGATCCAAAGTCTTAAAAAGATTGCTAAGGAGTGGCAGTCCCAAAAAATTAAGCTGGAAAAAGAGGAGCTTTTAAATATCCAAAAGGAATTGGATTCCATCATTGTATCTTCCTCTTTTCACAGTTTGTCGCTCGAAAAAAAGAACCGTATCAGGATCCTAGAAAAAAGAAAACATATGCTCCTCCTCAGGGAGGAAGCATCTTGGAGGCTAAAGAGTAGAGCGCTCTGGCTTAAGGAGGGGGACCGAAACACAAAGTTTTTTCACAACTTCGCAAATGCTAGGAGGACGAAAAATTCGATATGGAAGATTCAGGATGGGAATGGTGGCTTTCTCTACTCCCAGAATGATATCGCTAGCGAAGCATCAAGGTTTTTTCAAAAGCAGTATAAAAGGAATCAAAGTAATGCAAATGACATGTTATGGGCTGCAGAGCTAATGCCAGAAATGTTTGATGAGCCCGCATATGAAAATTTTGTCAAGCCGGTCTCGGAAGAGGAGCTCCTTGCTGCAATAAAATCCTTTAAAAAGGACAAGAGCCCCGGCCCTGATGGCTGGCCCATCGAATTCTTTCTGCATTTCTATGACATTTCAAACTGGACCTTCTGAGAATGGTGGAGGCTTCGCGCATGTCTGGGAATATTCACTCTGCATTATCATCCAGTTTTATTGCTCCTATCCCAAAAAAGAAACATTTTGATTCTTTTCAGGACTACAGGCCCATTGCACTCTGTAATACTCTGTTCAAAATCATCTCCAAAGTTATTGCAGAGAGGATGAAGCATGTTTTAAACCTTTTCATCACCAGAGACCAGCATGCCTTTTTAAAAAACCGCAACATTTGGGATGTCATTGCTTTGACACAGGAATGTCTTTTCTCCTTGCTGTCAAACAATATCAAAGCGGTCATTTTAAAGATTGATTTGAAAAAAGCCTACGACTGTGTGGACTGGGGGTTTCTTAGAATCTTGCTGGCTAAGATTAGATTAAGATAGAAAGGTATCAAGTGGATAATGGCGTGCGTAGAAAATGTAAACTTCTCTGTCATCATAAATGGCATTCCCTCCCCCTTTTTTATTGCTGAGAGGGGTCTCCGTCAGGGCTGCCCACTCTCTCCGCTGCTCTTTATTCTGGTTATGAATTCACTAATCTTACAGCTCAACAAAGCAGCATCTGAGCAAAGGTATAGGTTGGTCAGAATCTGCAAGGACTTTTTCTTATCCCACAATCTCTTTGTGGATGATATTCTCATCTTTGCTATGCTATGCAAAGCCTCATGGTTATGTCTTCACAGTATCCTTCAGAAATTTCAGTCAGCATCCGGAATTTGTATAAACAAGGAAAAATCAAAGTTATATCATAATGAGACTAATTTGGAGCTTGTTTTATGGATTGCCTCTTTGATAGGCATAGAAGCTGTGTCGATTGGAAATGGCTTAAAATACTTGGGGTTCTCCCTAAAGGCAAAAGGGAACAAAAAGGGGACTGGTCTTGGCTTCTCGATCGTTTCTACAAAAGAATTTCTGGTTGGGAATTGAGGCTTCTTTCACTCGCAGGCAGATTTATATTAGTACAGGCAGTTTTATCTCAGCTGGTGATTTACTGGGCTCACCTTTTCTATCTCCCTGCTTCTATTATCAAAAAAATGAGCTCTTTAGCTGTAAATTTTCTTTGGGGAGGAAAATTCTACCAATCTAAATTTCATTTGGTTAAGATGAATGACATATCTAGGCCGAGAAAGTCTGGAGGTTGGGGCTTGTTGGACATGAGGTCTTTCGGGAATGCCCTCCTTTGAAAATCTCTCCTCAGGGGCATTTTTGGCAAAGGTCCATGGAGCTTGTTTATCAACAGAAAATACCTAAAAGGCAAAAGTATTGAGTATTGGTATAGAAGGAACTCCCTTGGGATCAAAAGAGGATCTGTTATATGGCATAGTTTCCGGAAGAACCAGTCTTTCATTATGGCAAACTTGCGCTGGAAGGTCTTCTTGGGATCAAGTATCCTCATAGGTTTTGATTCTATCATGAATGGCTTGACCTCTCCTCTTCCTCATGCCCTGGTATCTTTTTTTCACTCAAGGGGCATTTTCACGTGGGATAAATTGATAAAATCATGGTCCTTTTCATCTCCAGTTTGGAAGGATGAAGTGGACCTTCTTATGCCTCCTCCCATCTTGTCGATTTGGGTTTCTATTTGGAATGTTTTACAGGGCTTGGCTATTTGTCGCTCAGGTACAAAGGATGTTCTTGCATGGAATCTGCCACGCTCTCCGTCACCTGTTCGTGTAAAGGACTTATACATTGCTCTTTCTTTGGGGCCTGCGCCCTCAAACCATCTGATCTTCCCTCACTCATTATGGAAAGTCTCATGTCCTCTTAAGATGATCCTATTTTCATGGCTCCTTTTCCAGAACAGAAATCTCTCCTGGGAGGTGCTTCAAAAGAAAGGATGGCAGGGTCCGGGTCGTTGTGTTATGTGTCTGAAAGCTCATGAGACAAATTATCATATGTTCTTTCAATGTTCTGCTTCACAATAAATCTGGTATGAACTTTCTATTTCTTTGGTTTTTCCTCAACTTGTTTTCTCATCTGTACAGGACGGTTTTATATGGTGGAGTGATCAGATAGTTCCTTGGTGCTCTTTGTTCACTTTGGTCTACTGGTCCTTATGGAAATGGAGGAATGAATCCATTTTCCAATGCTCCAGGCAGCCAATGTCATCTCTCCTGCTTGGCATCAAGGCTTACCTTGATTCTCTCGGTTGATCTGGCATACTATATCTGCCTCATCTAATTTTTTGCTTCCTCTCCATGTATTCATATGCTCAGCATTTTGTGGAGTTTCATGGTTCTCATATTTTGATGTAATGGTCTGCAATCTTTTTGCCAAATATGGACATGTTCCCACAGGGCTCAATGATCTGGTTTTTGATTGTTTCCTTTCACTTTTAGGAGCCATCAGGATTATGTGGCACTTTGGATCTATTATATGGAACTCTATATGTAACTCTTATATTATCTTAATATAAAAAAATATGGTTTTTCTTCTTAAAAAAAAAAAAAAAACAAAAAAACAAAAAAAAAATTTTCTTCTTAAAAAAAAAAAAAAAAAAACATTGTTTTAGGTGAATCTATTGAGCTCAACCCAAAAGTTTTTGGAGTACAAGTTTTTAGCGCCAATTCTATGCAAATTTCTCAATATGTAATTATTTCAATTAAATCTTATTCCATTAATTGAATTAACATATTTTCGCGGTTATAATATCTAATGAGTTAGTTTGTTTTCCTCCTCTCCTTTTTTTTTAATTTGAAGAGGCTTTTTTTTGTTCCAAGAAGTATGTTTTGATAATATTTTAAATGATTGATAATTATTTTTATTTTTTTATGTCATGTACCGTGTGTAATGTAACATCAATTTTAATATGTAGGCTCTCAACTACTATGGATGCGAGTAAGGTTTTATGGTGAACTTGAAAACACCCTTGTCGTTGTCTTTCTGGCTACTCACATTGTCTTAATAATTCTTGTCACCTTGGTCGACGTTGTAAGAGAAAGCATAGCTCTCTCCTATAGCAACGTTATTGCAAGGGATCCTTCCACCGAACAATTAATAAAATATAGGCTTACATTAACAACAAGGATCTTCAAAGCAGGGTTCACCCAGCCAGAGATATCTCAGAAGTTGTCTTCCAAAAGCAACCACATATCTAAAATTTGAGGCACATTTCGAATTAAATTAGGGATTACATTCAATATATGAGAGATCATGCTTTAATCAACAAATTCATGGCCATTTGGCCTTGAAAATCCCCTCACCCACTGGATTCACAAGTGGAAGCAAAAGGGACAAATCAAATTGGCACTGGGTGCAAAAGTCTTTTTCATCATTATCTTTGCCAAAGTGGAATATTGCATGAGGATTTTCAAAAATGGCTCATACTTCTTCAACTCTGCAAAATTACATCATAGGTTTTTGATGGAGAGCTTTGTTTCGGACAAAGAGGGTTTTATAGAGACCCCAATTTGGATCCACATCTATTCCTTGCCCAAAGAATTTTGGGATGAAGAAATATTAGCAAGCATCGAAAATGCTCTAGGTCATTTTGTCAAAGTCATAAAAGACACTAAACAAGCAAGATACATATCTTATTCTCACATATGTGTATATATGAATATCTTAGAGACCCTTCCCAATTTGATTGATATCTCAAGATGAACTCTGGAAGCAAACTTTGGACTATGAACACATTTTGTTCCATTGTTGTAGATGTCACAAATACAGGCATCTCTACAGAAATTGCCCCATGTTGGTCCCTAAGATTGCTTCATATTAAGGCCAAGTTGCAAATCAAGATGGCTTCTCTAGATCGCGTTGAAAAAAGTGTAACTAGGTTCGGTCTTCATAATATGAAGTGTACTTTTGATTCTTGTATATTGTAAAATAAAACAAATTATTATTATTATTATTTTTGGAGCATGTGTTTCATGCTTTAGGTCTTTTATTTTAGAGGTCAAGTAGCGATTGAGTACTTTTAGGATTTTTCCTAAGTTAAGAAGTTAAAAGAGTTATTGTCTTAAGTTGAAGACCCCATCGGGCACATTGTAACTTGTAAAGAAAATTTTGTTTTCCATTAAAAGTGTAAAAAACCCTTCAAGACCAAGTGGGTCTGACAACTGGAAAGTCAACCTATTTTGAGGAGCCACGCCCAACTTTAGAAGCCTATATAAAGGAGGCAACTCAATCTCCTTGGAAGACATTCATTCACTCACTCATCCAAGTGAAGAAGAAGAGTAAGAAAGGAAGCGAAGAAGGAAGAGGTTGAAGAAGACTTGTTCTAGGCTATTTCTCTCTCACACGTGCGAAGGAAGGTTGGAGTTTCTGCTGGACTATGGTTTTTCTTCTGCAGGTTCAATCTTGAAGAAGGAAGAGAAAGAGAGTCAGCAAAGGTCATATAAGGCCATCCTCAAGCACCAGAAGAAGGATAAAGCCAAGCAAAGGTCTGAAGAATTCTTGGGAGGTCAGGATAAGCTCACACGTGTGGCAACAACTGTTGTTGGGAGAACCAAATTTTTCAGATCTGTAGTAGAGGCTGAAATTCTGAAGTTGGGGGTCAAAGTTGTGTTGTTGGAAGATATTTGACTGGGTTTTACTTGAACAAATAAAGCACATCATCCGGAAGGGTTGGACTTGGTCTTGGAGGATATTGGTCTTGGTCTATAGGTCTTGGAATTCATCATTTGGAGAATCTATAAGAAAATGAGATTTATGGGTTTTCCTCTCAAGTGGAGAGGTTTTGGCCCTGGCTTGTAGCATATATTATGTGCTCTTGTTCTTCTCATTTTGGTAGTTGTTTGATGATATACAAACATAATAATAAGTAAAGAAGCTAATAAGTAAGAAAAAATAAAAATAGATCACAAGTAGTTATCAAAAAAAGAGAAATCACTTTAATCATTGTCCTATAGATTTCTCAACATGGTATCGAAGCTAAGGTTGGCTAAGGGCACTATGAAGATCTATACTGCACTGAAAAAGTTTCTAAAGAAATGTTCGAAGGTATAAAGTCATCTCGAGAAGGGCTTTAATGAGGTATGGAATCTTCTATTTACTCCAAAGAAGGAAGTGATCAAGTCAAAGGATGAAGGACTCTTCTCAACACTCACTAGCACATTTCAATATGAAAGCATTTGGGTGATTGATAATGGAGCATCAAGACATATGACTGGCCATCACAAGCAACTAAAAACACTATCGAAAGGAAATTCCACTTACTCTGTAGAGCTTGGTGATAATAAGAGTTATCTTGTGAGAGGAACTGGATCAACCTCTCTAGAGTTGGAAAATGGAGGAAATATTCATCTCAACAACATCCTATTTGTTCCAGGTTTACATAAGAATTTACTTTTCATTTCAAGTCTAGAAGATAAAGGTGATATAATGGATTTCATTGATGGAAGAGTTGTAGTATGGGGTAAAAAATCAAGCATAGAAGATGCTAGAATGATTGGGATTCGTGAAGGAAGACTCTATAGATTGATAACTCCCCTCACTCAAGCTTTAGTTAACATTGAAATTATCCCATTTGAACTTTGGCATAGAAGATTTGATCATCTCCACTACAAAATCTTACCAAAACTAAATACCATTGTAAATGGCATCCCCGAACTGAAAGAAGATCATGAAGGAGTTTGCAAGGGATGTGCAATGGGTAAAAACACCAAGAGACCATTTGGAAGCAATGCTTCAAGGCCAAAAGAAATTTTGGATCTTATTCATTCTGATGTTTGTGGTCCTATGACTCCAAACTTACTTGGAGGTCATCTATACTATGTCACATTCATAGATGACAATTCAAGGAAAACTTGGGTTTACTTAATGAAATCCAAGGATGAAGTCTTTACCAAATTTCAAGAATTCAATGTTGAAGTAGAGAACCTTACAGGGAGGAGAATCAAGATATTAAGATTTGATAATGGGGGAGAATATATTTCCAAAGAACTTATAGCCTTCTGTAAGGAATCTAGGATTAAAAGGGAGTTGATAGTCCCATATAATCCCAAGCAAAATGGAGTTACAGAACGAAAATCAATCCATTGAAAAAAGTGTAAAAGAACTGCTACATGATCAAGATTTGTCAAAATTCTTGTGGGGTGCAGCAACAAAGAATATTGTATACATACAAAATTGAAGTTCCCATGGGTCGTTAAATAAATTGACTCCTAAAGAAGTATTCACTAGAAAGAAACCAAGCGTAGATCATCTCTGAATTTTTCGTTGTATGGTCTATATTCATATACCTAAGGACAAGAGAAAGAATTTGGATCCATCATGCATGAAGGGAACATTTGATGGCTACAGTGACTCTTCTAAGTTCTATAGGATCTACATAAAGGAAGGACATCGAATAGAAGTCAGTCGAGATGTGATATTTGATGCAAGTATTGCATCCAAGAAATAAAAAGATCTACCTATGGACTTTGATGATGAAAAACTTCTGGTATTTGAATAAGAAGTTACAAGGGAGGAAGAAGAATCAAATCATGAAGATGAAGGTCCCATTGAACCTATACAACCTGCGGTAATCCATGAAACTAGAAAGAGACCCAACTGGTTGAAGTCTACACTACTTGATGTAGAAGATCATGGAGTAGTTCAAGGCACATTTAGGGAAAGCAAGAAGCATAAATGGTATTATGGGTATGTAGCCTATATGACGAAATTGATAGAAGCATAACCATCCACCTTTGAAGAAGTTGTCACACACCAAGAATGGAAGGATGCCATGAATGAAGAGTATTAATCAATAATGGAAAATCGATTTTGGGAAATTGTACCTAGGCCTGAAGACAAATCGGTGGTAACTTCCAAATGGATCTACAAAATTAAACATGTGGCAGATGGAAGTATTGACAAATATAAGGCAAGGTTTGTGGCTAAGGGATTATCTCAACAAGAAGGCATTGATTATAAAGAGACATTTTCTCTGACAGCAAGGTATACAACTATACATTCATTGGTCTCTTTGCTAACATCGATAGGATGGAACATCCACCAAATGGATGTCAAACTACATTCCTTAATGGCACAATTGATGAAGAAGTCTATATAGAGCAACCCTTGGGATTTGAAGTTAAATATGAAGAGGAATATGTTTGTAGATTGAAGAAGGCATTATATGGCCTCAAGCAAGCACCAAGGGCATGGTATGCTAGAATGGATGCATACCTATAGATATCAGGCTTCACAAAGAGTTTTGTTGATTTGAACTTTACATTTTAAGGTTTTAAAGGGAGAGTCGATACTCTTTCTTCTATATGTGGATGATCTTCTCTTGAAAGGTGTGGAAGGTCGAATTGAAGAATGTACGAAGCATCTAACAGCAAAATTTGACATAAAGGATCTAGGGTTGATGCATTACTATTTGGGACTAGAAGCCTGGAAAGGACTTGATGAGATCTATCTAGGTCAAGGGAAGTATGTGTTAAGATGTTGAAGATGTTTGACATGATGGATTGCAAACCAATGAAAACCGTGATGATCACAAACTTGAAAATACTAAGGAGTTCTAAATTGAGCGTTGTGGATCCTTTCAGGTATAGACAATTGAATGGCTCAATGATGTACTTGGTGAATACGCAACAAAACATATGTTTTGCAGTAAATGTTCTCAGTCAATTCCAAGTGGAGATGAAGCATGATCATTGGATAGTAGCAAAACATATATTGATATATCTGCAAGGTGTTGAAGTTTCTAATTTTACTTAGTTAGAAACCCTCCATGCACTTTATCTGATTTATTTCTACCTACTTGTTATTTTCTTTAGCAAGTTATTTACAATGTAAATACTGAAAATAAACACTAGTGCATGCTCAACATATTACAGATCAACAACTAAAAGAAACAAGAACAAAAACACCATATGACACCATTATTTTGGACTAATGTCCCCGGAAAAACCCAATGTGGGAAAACCGGTGCAGCTATCTGAGGGTCTTCTTATTAAGAAATATCATAGTACAATCTGAGTGCCGAAATTGGCCTACCCAACAGAGAATTTCCTTGGTAGTAATACCTCTCAGTTTCTGACAAATCCACTAGTTGAAACCCCGGATAATCCTTCGTCAGCTACTTAGCACCAATCTGCTTTAGAAACCCAAGCATCTGCCCAATCTGGATTGTGTCAGCCTCTCCTAGCCCAGCGTTGGCCCTGCGTCATCCTATCTTGGTCTGTGCTATCCCCAGGAGGCCCTACGTCAGCGCTCTGAGCCTCTACGTCAGCGACGCTGGCCTCTCTGGTGCTCTGCGCAACATTTAGCTGCCTCTGCGTGGCCCTGCGTGAGCACTGGTTGCTCTTGCGTCTCTCTCTCTGGCTGCTCTATTGCTCTCTTGGCACTATCTCTACCTCTTTGTCTCTCTATACTCAAATACCCCTCAGCTGCATCTCTTGATCACTAATTCTATCTCTCTTAGCAAACCCCGCTCTAGAGAATAGAATGACTGATCACTCTAGTGTATTCTCCAAGTGACCCTCAAGCCTCCTCTTATACTTTTCATGTTGACATATCAACGACCGAGATTAAGTCCCTAATCAATGGCTAAGATTAGATCTGGCTTGATCCTTGTCTTTTGGACCATTCTAACACATATTCATATTAATACACATTAATATTTTATTTTCCCTAAGTTTAGACTTAGGGACTCCATTAAAAATATTAATTATTTTAATATCACCTTATCTGTTTAGAATCTTCCAAACCCTTTCTGGGTATTGGAGATCTCATTTGTCCCAGCTTCTCCACCAAATTTCGTGGCTAGAGCACATCTGATGCTACCCCAAATCAACACTCCCTCTTAGTGAGGACTATGCTCTAGCAATACTCCTCACTAAGTATTACTCTCATCATCCGACATCCGTACCTGTGTTGATGCTAGGCCTTCCTGCCCAACATCCTCTACACTGTTGCATCTTGTATTGTTGCCCATGGTTCTGCCACAGCCACTGTTGCATCTGTACAATAGCTCCCTCTGCATCCGTGTTGTTGCTGGTCCTTTCTCCCAGCAATGGATCTGCATTGCTTCCTCTCATCATGCTACATCATGTTGCCCATTGCTGCACTGCAAATCAATTACTGAGAAGTAAGTAACTGATCTCCCAATATAACCTCCCTATTGGGCTAGAGACACCCACTGATGTTGAAGCTCCCTTTATTGCTGACAAGTGCTCCCTCTCTGACCTCTGCACTACGGCAACAACTCCCTGCATCTTGCACCATTGCAAACCTCTCTGTGTCATCCTGCACTGGTGCAACACTCCTGTGTCTCTCGCACTACTGTAGCCTGCTAGCCTCGCATTGTCTCGGGACTACTGCACTGTAGCTCTCTCTACTGCTTCATCCGCATCCATCTCTACCCGACTCAGCCAGTCCTGCTACTCCTCGTCGAGTCTCCCGTAGCAATGCCTAATCCAAGAGGTTGGGTACCTCGAGGATCCTGCCCCTCATCCTCTGTAGTCGGCCTGACTACAACTCGATGTCTCCCCACTTTCACTCAAGTGGTGCGTGTGCACTCATGGCACATTCATTGTCTGTCAAAACTTCCTTCTCTGCCTGTGTTGGCGCTACCTTAGTCTCCAAAGACTCTCCCGCTTACTCTTATTCCTTAGACACTGGGTCGCATAATGACCCAGCCCCCCACAATGGAAGCATTTAATGTTGGAGAGATCCTTCTTCTTCTACTTTTCCTGCTTTCCCTCAGATGCTAGGGCCACATCTTCCTCCTACTACTTGACTTTGATCCCTTTGTTGTTGCCACCCGTCTTTGACTGTCGTCTGATATCTTCCTAGCAAAGAGTTGCCCACATCTCGTTCCAAGGTGGAAGTGTCACTCTACCCAGTATACTCTAGGCAAATACTTCCCAGTCTTCTGTGACAACATTCAGGGTTGTCCTCACCATTAGCTCTTGATCCGGTGTGGCCCCTATAGTAGTGAACTGATCTCGGATCTCATTCAATCCTCCGAGGAAGGTGTCAATCGATTGTCCCTTCTTCATATGATACAACCTCATCTGATTCTCAAGCAACATTCTTCTTTGCACAGAAGTATGCTGGTACAGCTTCTTGAGAGCCTCCCACATCTCAAATGTCGTTTCCTTCTCGGCTATCTATGGTGCTACACGATCCTTGACCCCATCAAGAATAATGCACTTGGCCCTCGCCATCGCCTCCTCGTACTTGTCATTATCACTAGCGTCGACTAGGACAACTATTACCTTGAAGGCAAAGTTCTTGACACGATTCCTGTCAAGCACAGATAATATTCTAACCTTCCAGATTGTGAAGTTCGATGCTCCGTCCAGTCTATCCTGGACTCTTACTCTGTGTAGTGCCATGCTCCTCTAGTTCCCTCCTGGAAGTTCTCTATTTGACTCCTCTGAGTCTCTACTTCTTGTCTAGAAGTTCTCTGTTCGACTCCTCTGAGTCTCTACTTCCTGTCTGGAAGTTCTCTTCTAGACTCCCTCTTAGTCTTGATTTCTTTCCTGGAAATCCTTCTGTCGCTTGTCGAGATGCCCCCCACTCTGATCGTCTTGTGCAACTGCACTATTGATCTGGGTTCCTCAGCTAGAAACCCTCAGTAACAACTCCTCTAGCCCTGCTCTGTCAGGTATTGTTCTGACTACAGTACCTCACCAGCTCCACTCTGCAATATTCTTGCAGCCTTCTAGACCCCAGCAACTGCCTCTCTATGAAATGCGTCAACCCCTCTCTACCTCACGTTGGCCCTATGTCACCCCGGATGGGTCTGCGTCAGCCCTGGGATGCCCTGCGTCAACCCTATGGCCCTCTACGTCAGCAATGCTGGACTCTCTGAGGCTTTGCGTAGCTCCCGACTTCCTTTGTGTGGCCCTGGCTAGATCTGCGTCACACTCCTTGGCTTCTGTGCTCCTAGAAACAACTTCTATCACCTCAGGACAATTGTTTTTTGTTGTTATTGCTCCGCTCGGCTTATGTCTTTTAGTCCTCCTGTGATATGAAATCACGCTCTGATACCATGTTGAAGTTTCTAAGTTTACTTAGTTAGAAACCCTCCATGCACTTTATCTGATTTATTCCTACCTACTTGTTATTTTCCTTAACAAGTTATTTACAATGTAAATACTGAAAATAAACACTAGTGCATGCTCAAGATATTACAGATCAGCAACTAAAAGAAACAAGAACAAACACGCCATATGACACCATTATTTTTGGACTAATGTCCCCTAAAAAACTCAATGTGGGAAAATCGGTGCAGCTATCTGAGGGTTTTTTATTAAGCAATATCAGAGTACAATCTGGGTGCCGAAACTAGCCTACCCAACAGAGAATTTCCTTGGCAATAATACCTTTCAATTTCTGACAAATCTACTCGTTGAAACCCCGGATAATCCTTCCGGCAGCTACTTAACACCAATCTGCTCTAGAAACCACAGCATCTACCCAATCTGGACTATGTCAACCTCTCTTTGCCCAACGTTGGCCCTGCGTTAGCCTATTTTGGCCTGCGTTAGCCCCAGGAGGCCCTGTGTCAACGCTTTGAGCATCTACATTAGCTACGTTGGCCTCTCTGGTGCTCTGTGCAACACTTAGCTACCTCTGTGTGGCCCTGCATGAGCACTGGCTGCCCCTGCATCTCTCTCTCTGACTGCTTTGCTGCTCTCCCGACACTATCTCTGCCTCTCTGTCTCTCTGTACTCAAATTCCCCTCAGCTGCATCTCTCGATCACTAATTATATCTCTTAGCAAACCCCGCTCTAGAGAATAGAATGACTGATCACTTTGGTGGATTCTCCAAGTGACCCTCAAGCCTCCTCTTATACTTTTCCTGTTGACATATCGACAGCCAAGATTAAGTTCCTAATCAACGGCTAAGATTAGATCTGGCTCGATCCTTGTCTTTTGGACCATTCTAACACAAATTCATATTAATACACATTAATATTTTATTTTCCCTAAGTTTAGACTTAGGGACTCCATTAAAAATATTAATTATTTAATATCTCCTGATTTGTTTATAATCTACCCAAACCCTTTCTGGGTATTGGAGATCTTATGTGTCCCAGCCTCTCCACCAAATTTCGTGGCTAGAGCACATCTGATGCTACCCCAAATCAACACAAGGAATAACCCACTATTGTTTGAAATATGATAAGAGGAATGATGTCCACTTGCTTGGATGTACAGGTTCTGACTCGGGAGGTAGTGAGTACGATGGATGGAGCACTATAGGAGGATATTTAGGTAGTGAGCAAGATGGAAGGAGAATTACAAGAGGATGTTTTAGTTCGGTATCCTCCGTGATCTCATGGGTGAGCAGAAAGCAAGACATAGTTGCTTTGAGTAGTGTTGAGGTTGAATATATTGCAGCCTGTGAAGTAAGCAGAGAAGTTGTTAGGTTGACGAAGCCATTGTCTGACTTATTCGAATGACCAATGGACCCTACACTGATACATTATGATAAAACCAATTTTATAAGATTTTCTGAATACCCATTGTTTCATGGAAAGATAAAGCATATAAACAACAAGTATCACTACATTCAGAAGCTAGTACAAGATGGTGCATTATAGCTATGATATATCTGCACTGATGAACATGTAGTTGATATTTTGACAAAGTCTCTTCATAACAAGAAACTTGTGTATTTGAGAGACACGCTTGGTTTGGTTGATATATCCTCCCTGGTTGAGAGGGAGAGATAGGCACATAATTCTTGTCTTCACTTGGAAAGAAAGAATGGAGGGTTGGGGAAGCATTTGGCATTTGATACTCTTTGAAGATGTGTTAGGGCATGCAAGATAAGAGTAGTCACAAAGGACTGATATTCTTTGAGAACTGGCTATCCAAGATAAGAATAGTCATGGTGGAGCATACTCTAAGAGAACCCGGGCAGGGTATGTTCTAAGAGAGACAATGATGATGGTGTCTGTAAATCATTGGTCTCACGAACATTGTGCTTCGATCTTGTGGAGAGATAGAGTTGTTAGTCAAGGCCTTTCTATATAACAATGTTGGTTCATATGATGCTAAATAGATGGGCTACAAATTTGACTCTTCTTATGAGATCTCTTCAAATTGAAAATGTCCATGTACCATTTATGAATACCTCCCTAGTTAAGAGGGAGTGTCAAAAAATGTGTAAATAGGTTCAGTCTTCATAAATATGAAATGTACTTTTGATTCTTGTATATTGTAAAATAAAATAAAATTATTATTATTATTTTTGGAGCATGGGTTTTGTGTTCAAATTCTTTTACTTTAGAGGTTAAGCACCCATTGAGTGCTTCTAGGGTTTGTCGTAGGCCAAGAAGTCAAAAGAGCCATTTTCATAAATTGAAAACCCCATCGGGCACATTGTAACTTGTAAAGAATATATTTTTTGTCACTAAAAGAATCAAAATACCCTTCAAGACCAAGTCGGCCTAGCAGCTGGGAAGTCTAGTTATTTTGAGGAGCCATGTCCACCTTTAGAAGCCTATATAAAGGAGGCAACTCGACTTCCTTGGAAGACATTCATTCACTTAGTCATCCAAGTGAAGAAGAGTAATAAAGGCAGTGAAGAAGGAAGAGAATAAAGAAGACTTGTTCAGGGCTATTTCTCTTTCACACATGCGAATGAAGGCTAGGGTTTATGTTGGACTAGGGTTTTTCTTCTGCAGGTTCAATCTTGAAGGAGGAGAAAGAAGGTCAGTGAAGGTCACATTAGACCATCATCGAGCACCATAAGAAGGAGAAATCCAAGCGAAGGTCTGAAGAATTCTTGGGAGGCCAGAATAAGCTCACATGTGTGGCAGTGAATGCTACTGGGAGGGCCGGAAATTTCAAATCTACAGTAGAGGCAAAAATTCTGAAATTGAGGGTCGAAGTTATGCTCCTATAAGAGATTTGAGTAGGTTTGACTTGAATAAAGAAAGAAAATAATAGAAAGGGTTGGACTTGGTCTTGGAGGGTATTGGTCTTGGTCTAAAGGTATTGGAATTTGTCATTTAAAGAAACTATAGGAGAAGAGATTTGTGGGTTTTCTTCTCAAGTGGATAGGTTTTGACCCTAGCTTGCAACCTACATTTTGTGTTCTTGTTATTCTTGTTTTGGTGGTTTTTTGATGATATACAAACATAATAATAAGTAAGAAAAAGTAAAAAGATATCACAATTAGTCATCAAGAAAAGAGAAATCACTCTATCATTGCCCTATAGATATATCAACATATTAATTAATCACTTTCGTGGACCCAAGCCTCCACTCCCACAAACACACTCCAACAAAACCCCTATTACCAACAACAATCTTGAACCACTTATAAATCTTGAATACCCAACCCCTCCCCCCAGAGATATACATGCCTGATACTAGCAACCCCAAAGAATACTCTAAGGTTCCTCCCATTACCTCCTCACAACCCTCTAATGTGAATCCTCAAGAACCCTCAGAGAAAGATTCTAAGTTGTCACACAATATTGAGGACATCGAAGGAATGTATTTGGACGCTCTCAACCTCCTAAGCATTGTTAAGGCATGGAAAGATAAAGACCCAAATTTTCTCCCAAAGAATAATGTCAAAATACTAAGCAAAGTCATTCTCAAAACAAGATAGCAAGCCCAAAAAATTTCAATAAGACAAACCAGTGCCAATCTTTTAGGGGTTCATGTCCAACCTATGAAAGAGACTACAACGCAACACAAGGATGAAAAGAAAAATGTCATAAGAGAAATCAGTAAATTTTGAAAGAATTAGGCAAAATTATTTTCAGCTCAAGTAGAATAATGTTGATCTCGGAGGTTTATCCCTCCACCACCTCATCTCCCCCATGAAGATAATCGTCTAGAATATTAAAGGCCTGAATTTCAAGGGAAAGCAAAGGCTTTTCAAAGACAAGTGGCTCAAGGAACATCCAACCTTCTTGATAATTCATGAAACTAAAACTTCAGGTTAAGTTATATGAAAGTTTATAAGCAAATGGGGTCGAGGATGCCAATTAGTAGCTCTTGAAGCCCAAGATGTGACATCCCCTGGCTAATATTTTCCCATTGTAAATAATTGTAATCAACTAAAAAGATGAGAGAAAGGGACACAGATTCCATATTGCTTAAGGAATAGGTTGTTTTAAACATCAACCTTGGTTGGTCGAGTGGTTTAAATGGGTTAAATGTTCCATAAATTAACTAAAAAGAGGAAGTACAGGCCCATGTGTCTTGAACTCAAACAGTAAGCAAATAGGACAAACAATAAAAAAACATAATGGGTCAAGTTGTCCAAAAAAGGTTGACTACGTGGAGCCTTGGAAAAAAAGCAAATAGTTAGTTTGTTGGGAGGAAGGACGAAGGAAGTTAGTGGGAAGAGACAAAGGCATTCTATGTGTATGTAGTAGGGAGAACGCACTCTACTTTTCTCTCATGCTTGCACAGTGGAGCAAAATAATGGTGGTAAACACTAAAACAAAAATTCCTCCAAGGGCAGAGGTGAATATATAGAGAACAACGACCAAGACCATATGGATCAAGCTCTAGAGAAAGTGAACAAACTTAAGAACCCATGGAGAGAGGCTTGTTAGGTGAAAACATTATAGAAAGAAGTGGCTTTCTTGAAGGCCAAATAACCCACTAGAAGCTTGTGGGTTGATGAACCTATTAAATTGGGAAGAGACACTCAGGTACTTGTGAGGGTTTATGAACCACCATGAGTTGCTTTGGGACTCAAGCTCTAGTGCTTGACTCATTGATGAACTACTTGGAGAGGTGATATCTTTCCTCATTAGTAGCTTATCCACTGATGAACCTTCTTTGTGTTGATAAATCAAGATGCTTGTAGACTTAAGGTTGATTTCTCTTACTTTATAATTACTTGTGAATGTTTGTTGGTTGCTTATTTATTTTATTAAATTCTCTTCATCAAGCAATTACCAAAATACACAAAACATGAAGATCAGAATAAACAAAGAACACAGCGACGTAGGCTCCAATCCAGGGAAAATCCCCACAAGGGGGAAAACCCATAAAATTCTCTTCTTATAGAATCAGATCAAAGTGAGATGTCCAAGACCCAAAACCAAAAAAAGACTTCAACCTCAAGATGCCAAGTCAAGCCCTCCTTCAAGATATCATTTCATCAACAAGTCTAGAAAAATTCAAGATACCAACAAGAGATTTGTCCTAGCAAAATTTTCACACGTGCAAGCTCAAGAAAGCTTTCTCCTTCATACATGCGAGCCTTAGAAAGATCAAATTTCAGCCTCCCTTTTCTCTTCTTGACTTCGCTCTCCTTTTCGGTCTTACTACAGAGGAATAGAAGATGACATGATGCACACTGGTCTCCAAATGAGCTCAACTTGATCTTTACTTGTAATTGTCGAGATGTTATGAATAAAATATTCATAAATAACATTAATTAAATAATAATATTAAAATAATAAAATAAATAATTTAATTAATTGAACGACCCATTAATTATGAAATGGAAATAGGTCAAAAGGTGTGACCATTCACCTTCGTGACCAATCAATGTTTATACAGACACACCACCACGAAGTATTGTAATCACCATTCAGATTTTATCAACAATACAAATTACTTGTTACACATACTTACAAAATCTACAAATGATTACTTCTACATTCTTGCCTATTGGTTTCTTTCCTAATAGTGGTATCAAAGCCATGTTTTACATCTGTCGCTTTCCGCTGCTAGTCGTTTCTCACCCAATTCCATTATTCATCATTGTCCGACCACCTGCACTCACCATTCCCTTAACCTGTCTCACGTTGTTTCAGTTGTCATGTCACTGTGAACTATTTTGTTGTGTTTTTTCTCTAATGTCCAACCACTAACCACCACCTTGTGTCCAACCACATCCATACGTTGCATCTTCCTCACTATCGTGTTTCTGTTCCACCATCGTCTCCGTGGTCTTCCAGCCTCGTCACCATTGTCTCCACCTTCGACTTTGCGATCGTTTTTTGTGTTGTAAACACCCTAACTATTCCTCGTACTATCATAACCCATTGCCAATTCTCACATCCCATCACCAAACATCACTTGGCTAATATCTCTTCCTTGTTGCATCCCTGCTCCCATCGATCCCCGATCTCGCATCACATTATTTGGCCTCCGCTGACTTCCGGTGGTCATCGCATTTTCACCCGACACTGCAACTAGCCATCAGTCCCGGCAAATCCTATTTCCAACTCTACTGCAATATAAATCAGTCCCGACCATTTTTCTGACTGTGTCAGATCGTGCCGACAACCATATTCCGTCAATCGCCTTATCCAAATCGAAAAAATCACCTTCCCTAGTCCACGTCATTTCATTTTTGGTTATACGTATAAATTACAAGTTATTGAGTCACTATTACATTGTTAAAAATTTATTATATAACTAAATTATTATATATATAGTTATAATTATATACTATGTTATATAGTTAATTTATATATAATTCAAGAAAAGATATTATTATTTAATTTAAAAAATGGTTCTACCAAGAAGAAGAACAAAGTGAAAATGGGGAATAATAATGAACCAAAAAATATCAAGAAGAGCTTGATAAAGTACGATGTTGCCTCGACAATGTTGAAAAGAAGCAGGCAGAGTTAGGAGAAGGTCAAAATAGGATAATTGTCACTCAAAAGGAATTAGCAAGTGAAATTAAAAAAATAGATAACATTGAAAGAATGTTGCTAGGAATGAAAAACCAATTAATGGGAAGGGTTAATTCATTTTTTAATCTCTTAATTACTCAATAACCGACACAAAATTCCCAAGGCTGCAAAAAATGAAGATTTCCCAAATCATGAAATTTCGCAAATGTCACAATTATACTTCTCGGGTAGTCAATACTATAAAAAATTCTCAGAAAAATAATATCAACGAATTAAGAGAAAGATCCCAAAATATGATGGAAAACACCATAGAGGTGTTATTGTGTGGGTTAATAAAATGGAAGCCATTTTTAATCAAAGCCCCCAATAGGTGAACGAGAAAACATCATGAATGCATCCAACAATTTGGAAGTTGAGGCATATGATTAGTTCCTACGGTGGTCTAGCAAATGTGAAGCTCATTCATTCCTCTGGAAAATTTTTGTGGATGCCTGTTAAAAAGGTTTTATGACAATGAAGAAAATGGTGTCTACGAAAAATTTGTCCATCTCAAGCAAACAGGGTCTGTAAGCGAATACACCCACGAATGGGAAGTATTAACTATGAGATAAAGAGGGTTCACTAATGAACAACTACTTAAAATGTATAGATGTGGGCTTAAGGAGTATATTTGTGCAAAATTGAAGTTGTACAAACCCAAAAATATTGAAGAGAAATGCCGCAAAAATTATTGAACAAAAACATAAGTTCAAAATGTCACCATTCAAAGAAGGTGAAGGCCCACAACAATACTCAAGTAAAAAAGATGCAAACAAATGTAGGTATTGTGGAGACAAATGGACATCAATACACAGATGCGTTAACAAGAAATTGTATACTTATGAAGTTGAGAAGGAATTAGACACTTCTATCAATGAGTTAGAAAAAAAAAAGATAAAAAAAAATAAAAATAATTGCCGCAAGTGTGGATAAAACTGGACGTCAAAACATAAATGTGAAGATACGTCCTTACACTACTATAAAGTAGTATATGGGAAGCAAGTTGAAGTACAAGAACCTGATGACGAAATCGTTGTCACACACAGAAGATTTAGATTCTGAGGAACCATCATTAGCTACAATTTCATGTGACTGGAAAAACATGATGAAAATAACAATTCTTCAAAAGATTAAGAACAACAAGCAACTGCAAAATATGTTCCACCACATCTTCGAAAAAAGAGAAACCAGTGGAGGAACATTAAGCTTACTACAACACCAACAAACATGATGAGGAGAAATGTCATAAGAGGTGGAAATGACAATATTCCTGTAGATTATGGCAGCACCCACAATTGTATAAACATTGATCTTGCTAAGAAAATTGATCTATGTATATGCCCAATCAAGGCCCTGAGCATAACTGTCGCTACTGGGCAAAAGTTTGAAGAGGTAGGAGAATGTCATAAGGTTATAATCCAAATACAAGAACTAGAGCTATAGATAGATTTATTTTCCCTGTTGCCCAAAGGAATGGATATAGTTCTAGGTGCAGAATGGTTAATAGAACTAGGAAGTTATACTACGAACCTTGAAGAACAATTCATTGAGTTTAACTAGAAATGATGACATTATAAATTATATGGTGTAAATGCTCCCAGCTTTACGGAAAGTACAAATACTCATGAGGACTTCACCAGTCAACATAAAGACGCCACTCCATATCAGCGTGTTCAACTAGAGGAAACCCTTCTTGCTATGCTTTGAGGTCAAAAAATCTCTAAAGGGGGTGGCAATGTTATGAATAAAATATTCATAAATAACATTAATTAAATAATATAATTAAAATAATAATATAATTAATAAATTAAATAGTTCAATTAATTAAATGTCCTATTAAATATGAAGGAGAAAAAGGTAAAAAGGTGTGACCACTCACCTTTGTGGTCAATCAATGCCTATATAGGCACACCACCACAAAGGATTGTAATCACCATTCAAATTTTATCAATAATACAAATTACTTATTACACGTACTTACAAAATCTACACACAATTACTTTTGCATTATTTCCTACTGGTTTATCTCCTAACACCAAAGGGGGTCGAGTAGGTGTCTCTTTCTGGGCAGGGTTGACTTGGCTTTTTGAGGTGAATTTGCCCAACTTACATCTTTTTAAAATCATTTTTCTAGGTTATGAATAAGCATTTGACTTTGACCAATACAAATAATAATGAGCATGAAGAACATACTTGAATAAAATAATAATTTGACTTGAGCATGAAACCCATACTTGAAAAATAAATAAATTTTAGCATGAAAAAGAGCATGTTAGTAAAGATAACAAGTCTATTTATCATGAAAATTTGCATTATGAAGACCGACCATAGATACATCTTTCAACACTCCCTCTTAACTAGGGAGGTATTCATAATGACATTACTATTGACATAGATTGTCATTGATGTCAATATGGCAATATTCGAGGAGCCAGAGGAAGCAAACAAATCCATTGGAGGAGAAAAACAAAGCCATTGGAGGAAGAAAACAGAGCCATTGAAGCAATGGATGCCAAAGAATACACTATCGGGAGCTATCGGAGCAGAGTATGTCAAAGAATGCACTATTGGGGCAATATATGCCACAAAAGAGTTATATGCATGCAAATACACTAGAGGAGGCGGAAGAGTTAAAAGAGGCGAAAATCATGTATATAGGCTATATACACTATAGAAGGCAAAAACATATACATATATATATAAACTATATACACTATCGGAGGCAAAAACATGTACATATAGAGGAATACACTATCGAAGCGGAGAAATATGTGTAGATCGACGAAACATATGTGTTCAAGTGTATAAACAAGTGAAGTCCGCCAATAGTGTTCCAAAGCATGCTTTTTAGTGTATTTCAGATTTTCGGGCTCTAAGCCTTGGAGTATTAAGCTCTAAGCCTTGGAGTATTAAAACTTGCGAATTTGCAACATATATACATATATATTATATAATGGCAATAAAGCATGCGGACCTGTTGAGACACTGCAATATGACTTAATGTTTTATCGCATCTGCCCTATTGGTACTCGCTTATCGCAATGCACAAAGAGTCGCCACTCCCGCAAGCGTTGATTGCGATGAATGTTGCAGACCCGATGCAACATTGTAGTTTGGCCTATTGTTATGTCGCATTCGACATATCACGAGTGCTTAAGGCCTTGCCGCCCTAAAAGCGTCGATTGCAATATATGTTGTGGACCTAATACAACATTACAATTGACTTAATGCTATATCGCGTCTTCCATGTCGGAAGTGATCCATTGCAAGTTATAAAGGGATGGCGCAATAAGCTGCAACTGCCGATTGCGATTACACTGCTGACTCGATGCAGGTATAGATGCGGGTGTAATAAATTTGAAGTCCTTCCTTTAACGTTTCGGCCGGTTGTTTTTCATATATTCCTATGTATTTGAATATTTGTATTGCGCGGGGTTTGAAGGCCAAAATGCATAATAAACACTCTCGATAGTTCAGGAGGCCTGAATGAAAGCCGATTGTGATTGCGATTGGGACGTGGCATGTGGCTCTGTCCTGATTGGTACAGTCTCTCCGTTAAACAATAAAGTCCTGTGTATGCCTATTATCATTGAAAAAAAAAAGGGCTATGTTACACTTTTAACATGTAGCAATTTTTCTTTGTGTATTTGGTCCTCGTCGTTGAATCAACGTGTCCCAGGAGTGTTGGTGAGCATGAAGAGACAGAGGAAGCTACAGCAACCGAAAAGCCAGGAAGCCGAAGGGTAAGCCAGCACAGAGGAACCCGAAAAGCCAAAGTAATGAAGAAGAGGGAAACCAAAGGACAAGCCAGCACAGAGGAAGTTGAAGCAAGCATTGAAGAAGTCGAAGAGCTAGTGGAAAGCGGAAACGAACAATGAGAGGCATCAGGAATACAAAAACAAGAAAAAACAAGGAAGTGTGCGAGCATATAATCAGAGCAAGAGGAAGCTAAAGTTCAGGGAGAGGCATGAGAGACAGGAGAAGCAGGAGAACAAGAGTGAAGCAGAAGCTCAGCAGGCTGGGAGTAGAGAACTACAATGAAACAGTTTATACCAAGTTAGGGTTGGAGCCCACGGGGTTGGAGCCTCAGAACTGAAAGGATTGGAATCCTTGGGAGTTGGTGCTCCTAAGTGCAGAACTATTGCTTTGGCAAAACAGAGTTGGTGCTATGGAGGTTGGAGCCTCACAAAAGTCCAAGTTGGAACTTGGCAACTGATTGCAAACATTTTTATATTGTATCTATTTCATTGCATTGTTTGTGTTAATAGAATTATTTATTCCAGCGATCTATTTATGTGTTCCATATATAAATGTTTTGATAATAAAAAAAACAATTAAAAAGAAATATTGATTCACCCCCCCCTCTCAATATTTCCAACAATTGGTATCAGAGCGGGCTTCTTCATATTAGCCTAACAGCTTGAAGAAGGATTCGTAGTCATGATGAGAAATCAAGAAGCGTCAGCAAAACCTCCTTTGTTCGACAGCACCAATTTTGGTTTCTGGAAAAAGAGAATGACACTACTTAATGTCCCTTGGACCTGAAGTCTGGCATTTTATTCTATATGAGTACCCGATTCCTCCCACTCTTCCAACAGATCAAGACGAGAGAAAAGCCTACATTGCAAATGCAAAAGCCTTGAACTCCATCACTAGTGGAATCACTGATTTCGAGTTTACAAAAGTCATGAATTGTAACTCTGCCAAAGAAATGTGGGATAAGCTAATGGCTTATACAATGGGGACTCAAAAGTCAAGAAGGCAAAGCTTCAAACTCATAGAAGGCAATTTGAAAGTCTGAAAATGGAAGATGAAGAAGATATTGCATCATACTTTCTTCGAGTAGCTAAAGTGGTCAACTCTCTTAAAGGATTGGATAAAAATATTGAAGAAAGTACCATTGTTCAAAAGGTCTTAAGATCTCTTCCAGACAGATTTGACTCTAAAATAAGCGCCATAGAATAAGCAAAGGATCTAGATACTCTCAAGATGGATGAACTCCATGGAATCCTCACTGCCTATGAGATGAGAAAAGGTGGCCCAAACTCCAAAGATGCAGCATTCAAGGCTTCAAAATCAAAGAAGGGGAAAGAAAGGAATGATTGTAGTGATGACTCCGATGTGGAACCCGAATTGGCTCAATTTGTACAAAAGCTAAAGAAATGATCTAAGCTAAAAGGTAAGTACCCTCTTATATGTTTCAAAAGTGGAAAAATATGTCATTATGCTACAAAATGTCCTCATAAACATGATAGTGATGATGAAGGAAATTCTAAAAGAATGTTATACAAAAAGATAGGGAGCAATAAGAAGAACTTCTTCTCTAAGCAAGATGACTCTGATGAGGATGAATTTGTAGTCATCAAAAAGAAATCATATGAGGAAAGTGACCATGATGAAAGCCTTCATGGCATTCACAAATGATGATGACTCAGGGCTAGAAGGAAATGTAGATGAATCGTTAATAAGTGCCATTGAAGAAAATGAGAAATTACGAAATAAAATCATTTCTATTAAGGTAGAAAACAAGGAAACAAGAATAGGAGAAGATATCTTGGAGACAAAGCTAAAAGAAAAAGAAGAGACTTGCGAAGAATGTGAAGCCGAAATAGTAACTCTGAGGAAGGAATTGGAGCAAGTTAAAAAGGGTTGGAAAAGCTCTCATATACTTGAGACTATCCTAAAAAGTCAAAAACCTCAACATGACAAGTATGGAATAGGTTTTAAAGGACAATCATCAAGCACTAAGAACAGTGCGAAAAGCTATGTTGATGCACTTTCCAGCAACCCAAAAGAAGAAAAAGTATGTCATCAAAAGTGCATCCCAAATCCAAAGAATGAAGAGAGAATAACTCCAAATAAGAATGTGGATTCAAATCATGGATATTACAGCAGATACAAACCAGTATTCCATCAAAGGCCCATCTTAAATCCAAAGAATGAAGCGGGAGTAATTCCAAGGAAGGAAGTTGACTCAAATCATGGCTACTACAACAGGTAAAAAACTATCTTTCTTGGACATTGTTTTCATTGTAAAAACTTTGGTCGTCAAGCTAGACACTGCATGGCTCGCAAAAGTGAAACACCAAAGCTAAAGGATCAAATAATCAAACCATATGGCCCCAAAAGGCAGGGACAAATCAAAACCTTCAATTCATTTGATCCCTTGACCAAATTTGATCTGGTTTGTTCATTCTGCTACAATAATGGACACTATGAACAAAATTCCCACTCAAAAGAGGAAAAGCAAGCAGTGAGAATCCTAACATGGATAAATGTGGTCTAGCTCTATATGCTCAAAATAATGAAAATCATTGGTTTGTGGATAGTGGGTGCTCCAAACACATGACACGGGACAAAAGGAAGTTTGTCTCATTGAGCAAAAAGGAAGGAAATGTATCCTTTGGAAGTGGATCTACCAGAATTGCTGGAAGGGGAAATGTAACTCTTATCAATGGAAAAGGAAAATCCCAAAATGCTTTGCTAGTAAATGGGCTCAAACACAACCTCCTGAGTGTTAGCCAGATCTGTGATCAAGAACATAGTGTTGTCTTTAGCACCAAAGACTGTGAAATAAGGAACTCTTCCTCAGGGGAACTTGTGGAAAAAGGGATTAGAACACCAAACAACATTTACATTATGAATAAGATTCAAGAAGACAAATGCTACTTAAGTCAAAAAGATGAAAGATGGTTGTGGCACAAGCGACTTGGTCATACAAGCTTCGAGAACTTGATCAATATCAGCAAGATTAAAGTTGTACGAGACATCCCAAAGCTATTCAATCCAAATCAAGGAGTATGTGGTCCATGTCAACATGGAAAGCAAACCAAAACCAACCACAAGACCAAGGAGTTCTCTACATCAAAGCCTTTGGAGATCATCCATGTTGATTTATGTGGACCAACTAGAAATCAAGGACTCCAAGGAGAAAGGTACTTTGTTTTTTTGTTGATGACTATACTAGAATGATGTGGATATATTTTATAAATTATAAATCTGAAGCATTTGAGTGTTTTAAGAAACTTAAAGCTCTTGTAGAAAATGAAAAGGACACAAAAATTAAGTGCCTCAGAACAGATAGAGGGGGAGAATTCACATCAAAATAATTTAATGAATTCTGTAAAATACATGGAATTAAAAGAGAATTCTCTGCTGCCATAACACCTCAGCGAAATGGGGTAGTTGAAGAAGAAACAGAACAATTCAAGAAATGGCAAGAACAATGCTATTAGCAATAGATTTGCAGCCAAAATTCTGGAGAGAAGTAGTAGGGACAGCTGTTTATACCTTGAATCGAACTCAATTAAGACCAAATAATGAAAAAACTCCTTATGAACTATGGAAAGGAAGACCTGCTTCAGTAAATTACTTCAAAATCTTTGGAAGCAAGTGCTTCATAAAAATCAATTATGGCTCACCAGGAAAGTTTGATTCTCGGGTTGATGAATGGATCTTCCTTGGATACTCTACATGGAGCAAAGTCTACAAGTGCTACAATAATCAACTAAGGAAAATAGTGGAAAGCATTGATGTAAAGATTGATGAAGACCTTCCAAAAGAAGAAATTCAAGAACACCAAGTTGATCCTTTCATTGAAGAAGAAGAACCAGAAAAAGAAGAAATAGATCAGGGAGAAGAAGAAGAGGAAAAAGAACCACCTCATACCCCTTCAAAAATGAAGTTTCTTTAGAAATATCATCCAGAAGAGCAGATTATTGGCAATAGAGATGAAGGGATGCAAACTCGAAGGAGGATGATAAATACACCAAAGAAAAACGATATTGCTCTTCTATCCATGATAGAACCATAAACAAATACTCAAGCAAGGATCCTCATTGGGTAAAATCCATGGAAGAAGAAATGTCCCAAATTGAGAAGAATGAGACATGGGAGCTGGTATCTCGTCCAAAGGACAAAAACGTTATAGGAACCAAGTGGGTATTCAAAAACAAAATTAATGAAGAAGGACAAATCATCAGAAACAAGGCAAGGCTTGTTTGCAAAGGCTATTCACAAATTGAAGGAATTGATTTTGAAGAAACATTTGCACCAGTAGCTTGTATGGAAGCTATCAGGATGTTCTTGGCATTTTCTTGCTCAAAAAGATTCAAAATCTATCAAATGGATGTAAAATCAGCGTTTTTTAATGGGGAACTCAAAGAAGAAGTCTACATGGAGCAACCAGAAGGGTTTGATCTAACAAAAGAAAAAGACTTAATCTGTAACTTGAAAAAGGCATTATATGGGTTGAAACAAGCTCCCAGAGCTTGGTATGCAATATTGGATCACTATCTACAACAACAAGGCTTCAAGAAGGGAGTGGCAGGAAGTAATCTCTACATAAAGACGAATGAAGGTAAGTTACTAGTCACACTTGTTTATGTTGATGATCTGATTTTTGCTAGAAATAATGATGAGATGAGCCATGAATTTTCTCAAAACATGTCAAAAGAGTTCGAGATGTCAATAATAGGAGAGTTATCTCACTTCCTTAGACTACAAGTATCTCAAACCAGAGCAGGATTGTTTATATCTCAAGCCAAATATGTTAAACACATGCTTAAAAGATATGGAATGGAAGCTTGTGCACCCATGAGCACACCTATGACCACAAATTGCAAAATGAGAAAAAATGACAACTCCCCTCCAATAGATGCAACTCATTACAGGTCAATAATTGGAGCTCTTCTGTACTTAACTGCTACGATACCAAACATAATGCAGGCATTAGCAATGGTGGGAAGATTTCAATCTACTCCTAAACAATCCCATTTGTTAGCTGTAAAAAGAATTCTCAGATATCTGAAAGAAACTCCTGATTTCGGTCTTTGGTACCCTAAGAGCTCAACACTCACTGCAACTGCATACACCGATGCTGATTGGGCCAGAAGTGTAGATGATTGAAAAAGTACTAGTGGAAATGCATTCTTCCTGAGACACTATTTAGTATCCTAGCTTAGCGAAAAACAGACATCTATATCATTATCCACAGTCGAAGCCGAGTATATTGCTGCAGCGGACTGTTGTACTCAAATACTATGGATGAAGGAAGCTCTAAAAGATGTCAACATAAGTACATATCAACCAATTACCATCTATTGTGATAACACAAGTGCTATCAGTCTCAGAAAAAATCTAGTGGTGCTCTCAAAGACCAAACATATACCAATCAAGTATCATTTCCTTCGTGAACAAGTAGCTGAACAAAACATTATCTTGGAATATATCAATACTAAGGAGCAGATAGCTGATATTTTCACAAAACCTCTTCCTTGAGAATCATTTGAACATCTTCATCAAAAGATGGGGGTTATCTCTTTAGCATCACTCATGTTCATTCATAAATATGGTGCAGGACAGGGAGAGCAGTTCTGCAGGGGGAGCAATTCGACAGGGGGAGTCCGTATGCATTCCTTTTCCATTGATGTCAAAGGGGGAGAGAAGAAGAATATTGTCATCAATAACAAAGGGGGAGATTTTTGACATAGATTGTCATTAATTTCAATATGGCAATATTCGAGAAGCCAAAGGAAGCAAACAGAGCCATCGGAGCAATGGATGCCAAAGAACACTATCAGGAGCTATCAAAACAGAGTATGTCAAAGAATGCACTATCGAGGGAAATATATGCCACAAAAGAGTTATAAGCATGCAAATACACTAGAGGAGGCGGAAGAGTTAAAACGAGGCGAAAATCATGTATATAGGCTATATACACTATAAGAGGCAAAAACATATATATATAAGCTATATACACTATCGAAGGCAAAAACATGTACATATAGAGGAATACACTATCAGAGCAGAGAAATATGTATAGATCGACGAAACATATGTGTTCGGGTGTATAAACAGGTGAAGTCCGCCAATAGTGTTCCGAAGCATGCTTTTTAGTGTATTTCAGATTTTCAGGCTCTAAGCCTTGGCGCATTAAAACTTGTGAATTTGCAACATATATACATATATATTATATAATTGCAATAAAGCATGCGGACCCGCTGAGACACTGCAATATGACTTAATGTTCTATCACATCCACCCTATCGGTACTCGCATATCGCAATGCACAAAGGGTTGCCACTCCTACAAGCGCCGATTGCGATGAATGTTGCGGACCCGATGCAACATTGCAGTTTAGTCTATTGTTATGTTGCATCTGACATATCGCAAGTGCTTAAGGCCTTGCCACCTGAAAGCACCGATTGTGATATATGTTGCGGACCCGATGCAACATTACAATTGACTTAATGCTATATGATGTCCACCATGTCGGAAGTGATCCATTGCAAGTTATAAAGGGATGGCTCGATAAGTTGCCACTGTCGATTGCGATTACACTACGGACCCGATGCAGGTATAGATGCAGGTGTAATAAAATTGAAGTCTTCCCTTTAACGATTCGGCTAGTTGTTTTTCATATATTCCTATGTATTTGAATATTTGTATTGTGCGGGGTTTGAAGGCCAAAATGCATAAGAAATGCTCCTGATAGTTCAAGAAACCTGAACGAAAGCCGATTGTGATTGCGATTAGGACGTGGCATGTGGGTCCATCCTGATTGGTACAATCTCTCCGTTAAACAATAAAGCCTTGTATATGCCTATTATCATTGAAAAAGGGGCTTTGTTACAGTTTTAACATGCAGCAGTTTTTCTCTGTGTATTTGGTCCTCGTCATTGAATCAACATGTCCAAGGAGTGTTAGTGAGCATGAAGAGACAGAAGAAGCTACAACGACCAAAAAGCCAGGAAGCCGAAGGGTAAGCCACTGCAGAGGAAACAAAAAATCCAAAGCAATGAAGAAGAGGGAATCCAAAGGACAAGCCAGCGCAGAGGAAGCTGAAGCGAGCATTAAAGAAGCCGAAGAGCCAGTGGAAAGCGGAAACGAACAGTCAGAGGCATCAGGAATACAAAAACAAGAAAAAACAAGTGTGCGAGCGTATAATTAGAGCAAGAGGAAGCCGAAGTTCAAGTAGAGGCAGGAGAGATAGGAGAAGCAGGAGAACAAGAGTGAAGCAGAAGCTCAGTAGGCTTGTGAGCAGAGAACTACAACAAAATAGTTTATACCAAGTTAGGGTTGGAGCCCACAGGGTTCGAGCTTCAGAACCAAAAGGATTGGAATCCTTGGGAGTTGGTGCTCCTAACCGCAGAACTATTACTTTGGCAAAACAGAGTTGGTGCTCTGGAGGTTGGAGCCTCACAAAAGTCCAAGTTGGAGCTTGGAAACTAATTGCAAACATTTTTATATTGTATCTATTTCATTGCACTGTTTGTATTAATAAAATAATGTATTCTAGCTATCTACTTTTGTGTTCCATATATAAATGTTTTGGTGATAAAAAAAAAAACAATTAAAAAGAAATATTGATTCACCCCCACTCTTAGTATTTCCAACAATTACAAGATACTCTCAAATTGAAATATTCACATAAGAAGTGATTCATATTGATAAGCATCATCATAACCAAAATTGTTAAAAATAGCAATACCTTGACTAACAAGCCCTATCTCTCCACAAGATTGAAGCACAATGATGAGAGGCATAAATTTGGACACCACTACCTCTTTGGTCACATACGTCATCTGGATGCTCACCAAGGATGTCCTCACGGGATTATTCTTATCTTGGATACCTGTCATCAAAGAATATTGGCCCTTGGGATTATTCTTATCTTGGATACAAAATCTCAATGAATTTTAGTCCCAGATGCTTATCCAATCCACCATTCTCCCTACCAGTGCCTTCACTAACCTTACGATTGTTAGTCTTGGCCTTAATGCATGACACATGGAGAATATGGTTCCCATCCTCACTCCCTCTCATTCAAGGTGGAGATCCTCACTCCCTCTCAAACATGGAGGAATAACCCACAAGCCTAAGCTTGTCAAAAATACTCATCAATGCATCAAATACCTGTTCTTCCGTGGAGATTTTTTGTAGTTTCTCGACTCCTATCTACATCACTCTCTCGAATCATATAACATCTCGACCTTTTCTAGTTCTCGGAAATTATTCGTGCAGCTTTGAATCCAACATGTCATCAAGTAGATCAAATACTTTATGAAGCCATACTTCTTCACATCTGATTGCGCAAGCCTTCACATCTTATTTCTCTGTAACAGGGTTCTTCTTTCATGTTCTTCCAAGAAATTATATCAGCTTCCAATCAACAGTTGTATTTCTATCAACATCAGGATTGAACCAATTAGCTTACAGTGCAAGAATATCAAAACTCTTAAACTTCTTTCATAGATTTGTCATATTATATTGTTTATCATAAGTTTCTCTAGTTTCTACCAAAATTCAAGATATAGCGACTCCCTTCTTCTAGCTGAGGTAAGTGAGCTTCTTGCCATTTAATTGATTTCTTCTTCTTTCTTCTTAATCTTCATGCTTTGCCATTTTCTTCTAATTCTTCCATCTGTTAGTCAAGTTTAGGTATTTCTTGTATTGACCTATAGATTTTATTAGAATACTATGAAAGAACAAAAGGAAAAATACAAATACTATCATTTATTAGTAATTGAAGAGATGTACAGTACTTATATTTTTTAGAAGGATTAGTTGCCTCAGAATCTTGGACCTATTCACCAACCTTGTTCTCACAATAGCATGATGTCAAAATCATCAAGGGTTAGATCTAATTTTTACAATGGAAATGATTCGATAGGGTTTTGTTCCTAGGGTTCTTCTTAGTCCAAATTTTGCTAGGGATTACAAACCCTAGATGTCAAAGTCTTCAAGACCTGACACTCTTACAAATTGCAAATTCTATATGTATACTACTATGTTAGTTACAAACCCTAAAAGTATCATTGACAACCCTTTTATGAAGTTATTTTGGTTCCTAGATCACAAAGACCTTTCTCATAATAGCAATGAAAGACTTTACATGCTAACATATAAAAAACTATCAATACATGTAGACATACCCCTTTTCTCGCACATATTTATCTTATAAGAGAGCATAAGATTGTTAGCTTATTCATGACCTACAAGAATTAAAAATATATGTATTATGGTTAGCATAGGTCATTAGTTGTAAATACTATATGTACCTCTTATAACATTACCTGACCATACTTGCAGAGATCTAATCCTTTGACTTTCAATTGACATTCCAACAAAGATACTTCAAACCCTTGGCCAATGAACCATAGAAAATTCTTTGAGCTCCAGTCATTTCTTAACTATAATTTTTAGACTTCAATATCAAACAGGTCGGCTTCATGGTGTAATTCATCCTCCTTTCAAGTATGAATCTTGATGGTATGGTTTCTTCTTGTGTCATAGATAAGCTTTATAAACCTTCAGATAACTCATTATAGTTCTTCCACAGAGCTCCCAAAGTCTTCGGCCTTTAACTATAGAGGTGATTTATATAGCTTTGGTCTCTTCCATTAATTGCATATGATGCCACATACATGAGCTTATTCTTGTCAAAAGTTTGATCATTAGTTGTCATAATTCGTATGTTGGCATTACACACCTTTCAATGATTCTTAGTCTTGGACCTTGAATTATAGCATACTATAGCTTGGACTTATTTATAGAAATGATGAATCTTTTTCATTGATTGAAACCGTAACATAGATTGGACCTTGATCCATATGAAGAAGAGATTTGACCTATCAAAATTACTTGGATCATCATTATGTATCAATACCACAAAGGTATCATTGGACTTTAATCTTACCAAAAGAATAGATCCATCTTCATTACTTGATTTGTGTTTTGATCTTCTTCAACTCGGATTATGCCACAAAAAAATTCAGAGATGTAGCTTGGAATTTGTATTGAAATTAATAGAAGTTTGGATTCTTCACTATGTATTTAGGTCATTCTCCTTAACCTAGAATTCACTTCAGATGGAGGTACAGTGATGTTATTGTCCCATAGAGATTCGATCTTATTATTGTTTCATAAAATTATTTTAATTCCATAAAGGCTCAGATTCTTGAGGGATTCAGACTACCTATATCTCTGACTGATCTTGAGGACTTCAGGAAGCTCATATCAATACCCTTAATTTGCATGTCGTTGAATTATGTATTGGAGTGATTTGGACTAGGAATGCTTTGATCATATACTGCATATAAATTTAGATGTCACTAAGGATATATTGTCTTCTTGTAGCTTGCATTGCAAAGAGAACATGTGTCTTGTATCTTGCACTTATAGTCTATAGAATGGTGTCATAGATAACTTGTTTTCAAATTCCGCGCCATGGATTGGAATTGTCATAGGCGATGTCCACAAGAGCTCGTATCATAGAAGTATGTCATCATAGAAAATTTTGTCATGTCACAGAGATCTCAAAGTTGTAATTTTTCATATTCAAACTAGTTCCTTTTAAATCGAATGTTACTAGGACTAAGATAAAGCTTGATATGGTTTCTTTTGGATGCCTTTGAAGAAAAGATATAGTATAGTCCTTAGTACCCTTTAGAGACTTCACATACAAAATATGTGTATTAAGTGCAAACTTCTTATCTACTCTAGCAGAGATCAAATATGACTTTTGTTTTTCATCCTTCGGTAGTCTTTCTTCTTTGTTATTTTCATTGTCTTGCTTCATATTTATAAAAAAAATTATGAACCTTAGAGTAGTATCATGAAGTTTGGATGCCATAGAAAGTTTGAATTGTCCTTTGATCCTTTTCTAGTAAGAGAGGAGGTACATATCTTCTTTGTATCCTCCTATAGTTCAGCCTTCATATAATGGATGTATTGATCTTGTTTACACATCATACTTGGTCTTGTGAAAGAAGGAAATATTGTTATGAGGATATCTTCAAGAATATTGATTTGGCTCTCAAGGATGTCCTTGAGTGATGGTTGCTACAAAGATGATGATCTTCAAGTCTGCCAACAAGAAGTGATCTTCAAATTGTCTTCCTTTCACCTTAGCTCTGAAACCACGTTGAGAAATCAAGATGCTTCTAGATTTATTGTTGATTTATCTTACTTGATAGTTACTTGTGAATGTTTGTTGCCTTTTTATTTCTTTTATTAAGTTTTCTTCATCAAGCAATTACCAAAATATAGAAAACATGAAAATCACAAGAGACAAAGAACACAAAGATGTAGGCTCAAAGCCAAGGAAAAACCCCACAAGGGGGAAAACCCAAGCAATCATCTTCTTATAGATTCAAATCAAAGTGAGATATCCAAGACCCAAAACCAAAAAAAAGACTGCAACCTTCAATATGCCAAGTCAATCCCTCCTTCAAGATATCCTTTCATCAAAAAGTACAAACAAGTCTATCAAAATTCAAGATACCAACAAGAGATTTATCCTAGTAGAATTTCCACACGTGCGAGCTCAAGAAATGTTTCTCCTTCATACATGCGAGCCTTAGAAAGATCATATTTTGGCCTCCCTTTTATCTTCTTAACTTCACTCTCCTTTTCGCTCTTACTGCAAAAGAATATTGAAGATGAGATGATGCATATTGGTCTCCAAATGAGCTCAACTTAACCTTTATTTATACTTGTCAAAAGGGGGTTGAATAGGTGTCCCTTCCTAGGCAGGGCCAACTTAGCTTCTTGAGGTGCATTTGAACCAAATTACATCTTTTGAAAATTCTTTTTCTAGGCTATGAATCAGCGTTTGACTTTGACCAATACAAATAATGAGCATGAAGAACAGCTTGAATAAAAATATAATTTGACCTAAGCATGAAACCCATGCTTGAAAAATAAATAAATTTTAGCATGAAAAAGAACATGCTAGTAAATATAATCAATTTATTAATCATGAAAAATTACATTATGAAGACTGACCATAGTTGCATCTTTCAACACCCTGCATGTGGACCCTCTTCTCCTGAAAGGGAGTTGAGACTCTCTAAACTGCAGTATCCTGGAAAGGATGTTATTCATATTTGTAAAGTCTAGAAGATTGAGTGAAAGTTTGAGTAGTTGGTGGATGAAGGAAAAGTGACCTTGTGACATCTTGTTCTAGCTATTAAAATTGGTTGAGTTTCCTCTCAAGAGCACTCCACATCAAGCACTAGAATATATCTCGGGGGTGATAGGAACAAGTAATTGTGGTTGTAGTTTATCTATGGTTGGGTGAAGAGTTAAAGTCTCACTCTCAGTTGTCAGATCTCTTTGTAAGATAAGTACACTCTTATGTCTCTATGCATGAAATTATCGTATCTCCGATTATTGTGTTGAGTTAATGATATGTTAATACTGAGGAGTGTTGTGTATTGCATGAATGAGGAATGTCAATATATTGTGTAAGATTATAAAGAAATAGCTCATTTCCTGTGCATATTTATGGGCTTGAAATTAACCTCAGTTACCTAAGTCTGAAGAGATAGGTAATCTTTGTTATGACTAATTAGTTGTGTTGAAACATTATAATTTTTTTCCACTGTGTTGGTAAATCTGCTTATACAACCATGTAAATATGTAAAACCAATTCAAGTCGAGGCATATCTAAAAGCTCAAGAGGGATAATACTCATTATATCTATATATACCTATATTACATATATGTTTTTCGCACTACAGGCTGAGGGGCTTATAAAATCATAAGCACACCGAGCCAAATTTTGGTGACAGGCCCCAACTTCTTATCAAAACCAATGTAACTAAGACTTGGACTAAGTCCCAGTGCAGGCACAAAAGGGGAAATCCTTCAAAAACCACCAAATTTAAGCTATCGTGCATAAGTATCGATCAGGGTCAAGTCTTAATACTCTTAGGGTGCAGGCGCTAAATCACAACTAGCCCCGTGCAATAAAACCATCGTTACCGAGTTTGAAAGCAAAGATTAGGCCCAAACAAATCATATTTTACATATGTTGCGCAGTAGGGGTTAGGGCCCATAAGAGCCTAGAAGGCTTGAATCTCATAAGCCAAGTGACGGGGCACAACCACTGAAGGCGGAACAAGAGAAATTTGGACTGTTGAGAGTGGAATGCTCATAGTTGCACTCGTGTCCCGGGTTGACTTGGCGTAGTGGGATTGGGCGTTGATTCATATGGCAAAGGACCCCATTTGTTTATAATGTGACTCATGTGTAACTCGTGCCATGGAGGATCTTGTTGGTGCTAGGTGGGGACCGAGGTAGAACAGATTACCCTCGAGTTTATGTCTTAGTTTTATCCCACAATGCTAGGTACCAAAGTCCCTGGATCTTTTTTTTTACCCAGAAGAACCCAGCAACCCGCTTGACACGTAACTACTAGTAAACCTCTGGGGTTCTACGACCTATCCTCCTCTCTGTAAACCGGGTCACAAACAGGGGGATTTGAACCTGGGTCTCTCGAGTTTCAATGGTTTCACATATCTCGCATTACAAATTGAGTTGCCCCCTCCGGACTATAGTCACAGGATCTTATATCCACATAGATGTGGCATAGTGGGCCAGCTTGCATACCGTGAGGTGGAAATTTGGATTTGTGCGAAGGTATGGGGATATGTTGGCAGCAAGGTCAATGAGGATCCACACAATCCTGGAACTTTCATCTCGGAAGAATTAGTGAGGAACTACATAGGTTTCTCCTGCGATGAGGTGGTCAGGGAGGGTCCCACACTCGTTTAACCCGCCTATGCCTATGTATGAGCGTTCATTCATTTTGAAGGGTATGGCATATGAGCTCACCTGCAACAGATATACTAGTGACCTCGGACATAAACAGGTCGACAGGTGCCATGTGGCCTATGATTAGAAAAACCACGTGGCAAGCCTAATGACGTGGCACAATACGATTGGCCAAGACTTTAATCGGCCATATTTTTTATCTAGGAGCTTGATTGGAGTAAAATTTATATCGTTGAAAAGGTCTCGACGAAACGAACACAATGATTTATCCAATTCAAGTGTTGAATTTGTTGGAAAAGATCGAAAAATTTAGACCCCATTTCCATAATTAGACTTTGGAGGTTGGTTCAGCTTAGTAACCACCTCCTTCCCTTAATTGGGCCTAGGGTCAGTGGAGGATGTGTTACAATGTGGTATCAAAGCTTCTAGGTTCAACACTTGGCTTGGATGGGTATATTTCACAATTAACCAAGCACATGTTTAATACTAGACTTTTGAAACTCCAATGAGGCCTTAGAGCCTCCTGATAAGTGTTAGAAACCTGATTGTTGTGTCGATTGATCGTATGCACTATTTGGTGTGTCATGATAACAAACATATGCATGTAGCATGTGTTGGAAACACTAAGAGGCGGGTGAATCAGTGTTTCTTTTCAATTGTTACTTTTACCAATTAGATCTCTTATATTTAGAACACAAAATGAACAATAAGAATAAATTCTTTTATTAATTTCTTCTTTACAATAAATAAAGTACAATATATGTAAGGCTCCAACCCTAGATGAAGACACTGATTTTCAATCTCCTAGGCTTCAACCTGTATTTTCCAAGCACCCACTTGGAATTCCAAGGCTCCAACCTTGTCAATTCTGAGGCACCAACCCCAAGGGCTCCAACCCTATATCTGGATTAGGCTCCGACCTGGTTCCTTGAAGACTCCAATCCTCTTGGTATCCAACCCTATCCTTCAAGGCACCAACCTTGTCTTTTCAAGGCTCCAACCTGTTGAGCCCTGAACTTGCATCTTTCCTACACAATTTTCTAGATTCTTTCCATTCACCTGGGCCTCCTAAGCTATCAACATCATTGCATATTAGTCATAAAAGAGCATTTAAAGTGGTTTTTTTAACTATGACCTTGTGTTTGTTGTTTGAATTAGATTTTTGCTTATGAGCTGCAGAATGCAACCACTTTCCGTATCTTGTTCAACTTTTCGCAGCCGTTTTTGTTAAACTATAGGTTGCAGGTGTCACGAGGCAAAGCAAGCCACATGGGAAAGTTGGAAATGACCTAGACATGGATCAGGTCCCATTGGTCCAGCTGGATTCATCAAAGAAGTTTGTGGTCAACGGTGGTCAAGTGGTGGTCAAACAGGAGAGTCCTATGGCAATACGACTCCATTTTCAAACACGTGAAGATTTTCGTGGCCATTTCTAGATCTCTGGAGGCACGCTGACACCTATAGGCTGACCACGATGTGGATCCAACAACCGCTTTCAATAGATTGCATAATCTCGGCGACCATGATGCTAAATCCATGGACGTTGTTTTTCACGTGTCCTCTGTTCACGTAGTTTTATAGGAAAACAGTTATGTAACCTTTGTTATAAATAACGTGTTTTTATACGCATAGTAGTTAGTCTTTTGAATGTAATTTTGTTGTTAAGAACTCACTGTGCCATGACACTAGTTTTATTGTTGTAACTGTGTTTTAAGATATATAAGAAGACTCTGTTCTACATGCTTATGTGAACGTAATTTTGGATTAATAGCCTATTGGCCGAGGTTGTACAGAGGGCCCCTACACACTGAGGTTTCGTTTCCATTGTAGTTGTATATCCTTTATGTATCATTTTTTTATTTTTACTGCACATGTTTTATAGCTATTCACTTGTATATATATTTCTAACATTTCACTTTTGTCCATGACTTTACAAGCTTTGTATAACGTTGATCAGTGTGTGCATGTTTCAGGATAGAGTAGGCAGCCCGGGCATCTGTATATAATTCTCATAATAACTAGTGATATGGAATTGATCCTCTGCTGAGTTTGCTTTTCTTAGTTTCTTTTAATTCCAGATCTATTTTGTTGATTTCAGTCTTGTTCATTTGATTTGTTAAGTTAGTTTAGAAATCAATTTGCTCATTTCATTGACGGTTACCTCCGAAAGCCATAGCTATACTAACAGGCGAGGGATTGAAATATGAATGTTGTGATTTGATTTTAGTTTACTTTTCTGCAATTAGATATTGGATTGTTCATTTCATTGACAGTTACCTCTGAAAGCCATAGCTAGATGAACTGGCGAGGGATTGAAATATGAATGTTGTGATTTGATTCTAGTTTACTTTTCTACAATTAGATATTGGATTGCTCATTTCATTGACGGTTACCTCCGAAAGCCATATCTAGACTAACTGGTGAGGGATCGAAATATGAATGTTGTGATTTGATTTTAGTTTACTTTTCTGCAATTAGATATTGGATTGCTCATGCCATTGACGATTATCTCCGAAATCCATAGCTAGACTAACTAGCGAGAAATTAGAATATGAATGATGTAATTTGATTTTAGTTTTACTTTGCAATCTTTGATTTCCTTGAGTATAGTAGCTTAAATCAATTTTATGTATTTAAACATCAGCAGAGATGATAGTTTCATAATCAGTAGTTCATTAATTACTTGTTTTAAATAGCAGCATCTTTTCATTCTTGATTCAAGTATTATTTTTCACTAGTATGTTCTAAGACCTTCTGAAGTGTTAAGTTTTGGGAACCCTTATAAAGGACATAACTGCCTTAAAACATATAACCATACTTTCCTTCTAGAAACTTAGGAATAGGAATTCCATAAACAAAGATAAAAACCACTAAAACAACATAAGAATCAAAAACGACAAAAGTAAGAAATAGGTTATCTTGCACATATAGTGCGCCACACTTCGTCAGCTTACAAACCCCAGATTGATAATTAATGTAAAAATTTAGGACACACTAAATTGACCAAACATTTTGGCGTCGTTGCCGGGGAAGTGTAACTAGGTAGCCAATTTCTTAAAAAACAACAACAACAATAAAAAGAAGGGAATTTTTGATAACTTCTTGAAGTATGCTCTCCTCTTGCACCTAGTGTGATCTGGAGGGTCAGAAAAGAGAGTTATTAGTTCAATAATTTTTTGAGTATGCTCTCTTCTTGCACCTAGTGTGATCTGGAAGATTAGAAAGAGAATTATTAGCCCAACTTGAGGAGAAAAATAAAAATAAAAAATGGCATGCATAGAGCAAGAGATTCTAGGGAAAGGTTTATAGCTAGGGCCAAGAGCTCGATTTTCATAACTTCAGCTTCTTCAAGGCATAGACAAGATTCACCACCATCTACTTCTAGCTTTAAGATTCCTGGAATTCAAGGAGCAGCAGCTGAATTAGAGGATTCTCTTACACTATCTACCCAATCTCATCTAAGAGAAGACCCTTTTTTCACTTCTACAAGAGAACATATTGTAATCGAAGAGGTAGAATCACCCGAAGAAGAGAAGGAAGGAACTCTCTCTCATCCACCCTTGATAGAAGAACCAGAAGACTCTGAGGAAACTATCATGACAAAGGAAGTAGTAAATGGATTTGGGGGTAGAGGTAGATGAGGAGGAAATAATGGAAGCAATAATGGTGGAGGTGGAGATAATAATGGAAGAAATAGGGAAGGAGATAACTCGCTTGGATTCCTTATAGTTGATGAGGAAACTCACACAACGATGAAAAACATCTCACCATCTGTCCTCCCCAAATTTTATGGATTGTGAAGTGAGGATCCTGAAACATTTCTGTTTGAGTTTGAAGTTGTGTGCCGAACCTATGACTATATGGAAGACTCTCAAAAACTCAAATTGTTTCCTTCAACATTGAAAGGAGCAGCCTTGAAATGGTTCATGGGATTACTCACTCAATCCATTAGGACTTGGAATGATATGAAACAAAATTTTTTGGATAGGTACCTGGACTATTGTATGCCCACCAATCACAAGGATGAGGTATTCAAAATGGTGCAAAGAGAAGATGAAAACTTGGAGGATTTACTTGAAAGATTTCAATACAACCTGAAGAGAGCAAAAAAGAGTAACTTAGATGAGGAGACCTTGAAAGCCCTTCTAGTAAAAGCCATTAGAGATGAATGGATAGATATTTTGAACATGATGGGAAAAGGAGACATATCTCAACTTCCACTTCATGATATAGCAGAGCTATGTGTCCATCTCTCACGGGGGAAATCTAAAACTCAAAAAGGGCCTAGAGATCCTTCTCTCCTCAGCGCAAACAAATCTGCAACTGGATCGATAAGTAGGGCTGAGATTGGCAACATGCTTGATGAATTCAAAACTGATATCTTAGGAAGTCTTAGTGAGCAACTAGACACTCTTAAGATCCATAATAAACAGCAAGCAAAAGCTGAAGCTTTAGCTATCTTTTGCCCGAAATGTAGAAAGAAACATGCTCTAAGGGAATGTCCCTTGGATGCAAAGGTTGTAGAAACATGTGTAATCTGTTCAGAGAATCATGAAAACAAGGATTGTCCTTCAATCCCTGGCCTCAAAGCTGTCTTTCAGGAAGATCCAAGTACCATTGAGTCTCTCTGTTTTGTTGCAAGGAGACCTTGGCAGGGGCAACAAAATCAAGGGTTTAACAACTCTATGAATTTTCAACCCCCACCAAATTGGAATCCTTGGCAACAACCTTGGTCCCAACCTCAAAATCCTTTTCAATCATGGATACAAGGTATGCAAAATCCTTATGGGAGATTTGCTCAATTCTATCAATATCATATCCTCCATCTTTTCAAAACCAACAATCTCCACAAATTCCAAATCAAAACCCACAACTATCATTGCCATTTCAACAACAACAACCTTCTAAACAGAATCCAAATTCTCAAATCTTGCTTCCATTCCAACAAAATTCAAATCAACTTCCTTCTCATCCATTACCAAACCCCAATAATAAAAACCCTCAAAATGCTTACATGATGGAGGTCAACAATTTCCTGCCTATATGATTGTTCCTCTCAATGATGTACAACTCAGATCAGGTAGAGTCCTAGATAAACCTTCTATAGATGTTCAAAATCAAAGCATTTCTGAGGAAGATTCTCTTGAATCCAATAAGGGTTCTGAAGCATCTCTTCAAAACCCAAGCACTCAAAAAGAAAAAGAAAAAAAGTTAACCCCCACAACTCCTATAGTTGAGCAACCTGCATCTTCATCCACACCTCCTTTTCCTGAAAGATTACAAATTGACAAAGGGGTGGAAAAAAAAATCTTGTTACCTGACCATGATTTTCTAGATGAATTGAAGAATGTCTGTATCAAGATTCCCTTGTTGCAAGCCATTAAAGAGATTCCTATTCTAGCAAAAGCAATAAAGGAGTTAAGTTTTAAAAGACCAAGAAGGAAACCAAGAGATACAAGAAGAATCCACCTGGTAGGAAAAATTGCAGATATCATGGTAGGAAAAATTACTATGCAGAAGTATGTAGATCCTGGTAGTCCAATTGTCAAAACACATATCAATGGGGTAGAAATTCCAAATACTTCGATTGATTTGGGCGCTGCTATCAACATCATGAGTAGACAGACTATGGAACAGCTAAAACTTCCTAATCTTATTTTTACACCTACTTTATTGCAACTTGCAGATTGATCAATTATTAAACCAGATGGTGTATTAGAAGACATTTCAGTGTCCTTAGACTCTTGGGAATATCCATTAGATTTCATGATTTTAACTCCCAAGAGTAATTTAGGAGGGCATCCTCTCATCTTATGAAGACCTTGGCTAGCCACAGTTGATGCTTTTATCAGTTGTAGGTCTGGGGATATGTATATTTCTGATAGTAATTCGACAAAGAAGTTCAATCTGTATCCTCCAGCAAAAGAAATTACAGAAATAGGAGATAATGAGTGGATTGATGATGAAGATACTATACAACCTGTCTTTACCATTTCTGAGATCAGTGAAGATAGTCAAAATTCTGAACACATTTTTAGAAAACTTTGAAACATCTTCAGATATGACCACACACAATTTCAGTTGGATTCTGACATTGAGTATCTATCATCTAGACAAATGTCCCTTTTCTCTATAGAAGAGTTTGGTAGTTTCGCCATTGAGATCTTTCCAGGAAAAACATTGAATATCAACAAAAATTTGGAAAAATCACAATAGGAAGAGCTAACCAAAATCTTGCAAAAACATTCTATTGCATTTGCATGGGAGTATACCGATATGCAAGGTATTGACCCTAAGACTTTCATTCATCACATCTACATTGAGGAAAACAGTAGACCAATCAGACAACCTCAAAGAAGGATGAATCCAAACCTTAGGGAGATAGTGAAAGAAGAGCTCCAAAAGTTACTTAATGTAAACTTCATTTATCCAATTTCAGATAGCCGATGGATTTCTCCTTTGGTTATAGTACCTAAAAAGAATGGTAAATGGAGGGTTTGCATTGATTACAGGGAATTGAACAAAGCAACTTTGAAGGATCACTTTCCTTTACCCTTTTTTGATCAGGTATTAGATACTTTAGCAGGCAAAAAGTATTTCTCATTTTTGGATGGTTTTAGTGGTTACAATCAGATTCAGGTAGCACTTGAAGATCAAGATAAGACCACATTTACCTATCCATGGGGAACTTTTGCTTACCGAGTACTTCCTTTTGGATTATGTAATGCACCTGCAACATTTCAAAGGGCAGTACTAGGAATCTTTTCTGACCTAATTCATGATTGTGTAGAGGTTTATATGGATGATTTTACAGTTTATGGTAATTCATTTGAAGAGGCATTAGAGACATGGGGCATCTCCAAGACATCAAAGAAGAGCAACTGGTTAGAAACATTGAGCAAAAAGTGACAAAGTTTCCAAAGGTATGATCAAAAATCTTTATCAAATAACAATTCAAGTCATAATTACGTATAGTTATTAAACCATAATAGTTTCTCCTATATGCAATGATTTGATATGTTAGCCCACTATCACTCTTATTCTGCGATATCACTCCACACACCTCGCATTCATTTCCCTAATGGTCTCATGATTACTCCGAGTTTGAACTCAAGTATGACTTCACTTCTATTTATTACTCATACTCTTGAGACATGACCTATTGTGTTACGGCTCTTCCCAGCCGTAATTTCCACAGTCGTCTGTTGAGACGTGTAAAATCTCATACATAGTCATCCGACTCGAAAGAATCCTGCCGTTACTCCACTCGCTTATCACTCCACTCATACTCCACTTATACCATACCCCTCACATCTATTCACATATCATTTTATGAACTCATTTACCACTGCTCACCCACTGTTCCTCCTGTAATTTGGGTATTTCCATTCACTGTTCTCTATTTCTGATTGCAATCACTACAGTCATCCTAAACCCTGACTACAGTCATTACAGTCTATCCTAAACCCTGTAACAGAGCTATTTTTTCCCTTAACCCTCAGACATAGAAGAACTCTCAGTGGAATTTAAAAGAGAGGATGGGAAAATTACTGAGAGCTGAGCCGGAAGGACCGAAATACTTGGAGGTTTATCCTCAAGTTAAGGAATTGCTGAAGAAAGTCAGATGGCTACAATTTATCCAGAAGTTTAAAGGCTATAACAAGGAGGTGACCAAAACTTTTGCGAGGTCCTTTAATGGACAAACAGTGGATGTTGGAGACTTGAAATTCACAGTGACCGAGGCCACAGTAGCAGTTGCCACAGGCCTGCCTCAAGAAGGTGAAAGGTGGTTTAAAAATAGAAGTGTGGATGATCAAATATGGAGAACCATGCTACAAAACCAAGGTATGGATACCACTGTATTTACAAGAGGCATCCATGTTCATGTATTAAAAGAGGAATGGTCTAGTCTACTGTTAGTCATCCAGAAATTTGTCACGTGTGAAGGTCGTTTTGGCTCTATGTATATGTATCATGTCAGACTGATGATGAATTTCATAGACGGTCACACTCTTAATTTGCCTCATTTTCTACTATCAAGTTTGAAAAAGATGAGTTTTACAGTTCAAAAACATGTAGGAAATATTGAACCTCATCTTTACCATCATGGGCTCATAAAAATTCTTATTGAGGATCAGTTGAAGAAAACTAAGGATACATGGGAGCAATTCTTAACAAGAAACTACTTCCAAGAGCCGTCTGAGGCCTCTGGAAGTAGTCTACCAAAAATTCCAAGGAAAAGTAGGAGGAAAGAGAAAAATATTGTAGTCCAAGACTCCCCTACAATAGAAATTCAAGAAACTGTCCAAACAGAAGAAGAAGACCGAGTTAAAAGTAAGAAATAGAAGAAAGAAAAAGGCAAAAGAACCATTCAAGAGATCTATCCATCCCCTGAGCAATCCATAGAAGAAGATTATCAGCCTATGTCAGAAAGATTAATAGATCTTCAAGCTGCTGCCATAGCCAAGAAAAAGCAAGAAGGAAAACAAAGTGCACAAAAGAAGAGTATTCGTTCATACTTAAGAAGGAGCACTAGGCTAAAAGGGAAGGGGAATAAAACCAAAGAAAAACAGTCTCACTTTATTGATTTAGGTGAAGAGACAGTTGAAAAATCTCCAGCCCAGCCAAGCATTGAGTTAAGTCCTCCACGTGAGGAAAACCCTTTTCGGCCAGAAAGAGAGAGCAGTCCTCCTCCACCAGATTTTGAGTTTAGGATGAGAAAGACACCTGAGGTAGGTCCTAATCAGCAAGAGGTATATAACTACCTAGAATCCTTAGAAAAATCAGCTGCAGGACCAAGTACCTCTCTGCCACTTGATGCACAAGTTCAGTCTTTGAAACAGGAAGTATTTGAGTTAGAAGTCCTAAATAGACATATCATACAGAAAAATGAAGCACTTAAAGAGCAGAGTAAGGTAGACAAGATTGTCCATGATAACACTATGCTTCATTTAGGACTGTGGCAAAAGAAAAACATAAAACTGAAGAAGAAGTGCAAAAAGTTAAGCAGAGCATTGATTAACCTCAAGTTCAAATGTCTAGTCAGAAAGCCAAGGATGATGATAGCATCAAACAAGAAGAAAAGAGGGCTAGATGTCCTTGCAAAAGCCTCAGAACATGTGGATTAGAGGGAAATAACTCAATTTTGGTTGCATGAGGACATGCAACACCTTCACAATGGGGGTATGTTGAGCCTCAAACTTGCACCTTCCTATACACCCTCTCAGCCTTATTTTTCCACTTACTTCATCCACCCAGTTGTTAAATAATTGCATTATAGTATAAAAAGAACTTTTTATATGGTTTTCTGACTATGCTTATGACTGTTGTTTGGTTTAGCTTTTTTTGTTGATGCAGTTGCGGAATCTTGTTAGTTCCGCAACCAGCACAGGTTTCCGCAGCCAGCACAGGATTCCGCAGCTATTTTGTTAAAAGTTGTGCTACAGGTGTCCTATGAAGAAACGAGCTACATGGGCAAGCTCCAGGTGACGGATACATGGAACGTGTCCCTTCAAATCATCCAAAACATCCATGGAAGGTCACGGTCAACGAAGGTCAAAGACAAAGCCAACCAAGGAGTTCAGTGGTGGCACGTCTCTGTTTTGAGCACGTGAACGTTACGTGACATAGTCCTCAACTCACCAAGACACCGTCACACCTCGAGATCATTCCCGTAACCTGAATCCAACAACTACCACTCCGGAGATTTAATAGACATGATGAAAGTTATGCTAGATCTCGGTTGAAGGGATCTACGTGTCTTTGGCAACACAATCAATAGCGTAGGAGTTAGTTAGTTAGTTTTAGCATTTTGCCATTATAAATAACGCGTCGATGAACACTGTAAAGGGGCCTTTTGGGATATGTGAATTCTGAACTCATGTGTTATCACCCCACTGTTTATATATGTTGTTATTTTAATATATGAGAAGACTTTTCTGAGTTTATTCGTGTGACTACTCGTTGACTGGCTGAAGTGGCAGAGGGCCCCTACGCGCTAAAGCCTTGTAAAGTTTCCATTTGGTTTTATTATGTTTTTGTTTTTATAATCATTAGCTTGTACATAACACACTGTTTGATGTTTCTTCACTCACTGCTGTTTATATTTTCACCTCTGTTTTCTTATAGTTGTCAACTGATCAGTGCTTTTCTGCAGGTTTTCTTAGGTAGCCCGGGAAAATTTTCATCTTTTTAATAACTATTGACATATGAGATCATCTTGTTCTTCCTGCTAACTTTCATTTTTTGAAGTTTAATTTCAGCACTGTCTTTTCCAAGTTGTGATTTGTTTATTTATTTTTCTGTTATTTAGTTATCATACTGCTCACCAGTTTATGGTTTCTTTCTATAGTCAAGTGACTCTATTAGCAAGAAATCAGAATATTACTAACTGTAGTGTGATTTAGTTATCATATTGCTTAAACTCATTCATGATTGCTTCCCACAAGGTAGATTGAGCTGAACGGTAAAGGATCAGAAGAGTTGAAGTAGTGTGATTAGTTTCCTTTCTGCAATTTAATTTCTTGCAATTTAGTTATCATATTGCTTAAACTTATTCATG